>JAQOTM010000210.1:252065-275979 GCA_029168755.2 Tillandsia fasciculata | reverse complement strand
AACAACGCAAATGATCATTGCAACATTGAAATATTATGACATCAAATGCATAATAAATTTCTAAATACATAAAAGATGCAATTAAAGTAATTATGATTTATGCTCAATTAATGTCCTATGATACAAAACATAGATATAAGAACACAAAACAAAAACAAAAACAAAACCTAACCTAAGCAAAGGTTTCAAAAGAGGTTATTTCAAAGAAAGCATGCCAATTGCTTTACGCAAGTGAATAAAACGTTTTTGATCCAAAGGTTTTGTTAAGATATCAGCTAATTGATCTCAGTTGAAATATATGACAGTTGAAGAATGTTTGATTCAACTAGCTCTCTAAGAAAATGATATCTAAGTTCAATATGTTTTGTTCTAGAGTGCAACACAGGGTTTTTTAGAAATGTTAATAGCACTAGTGTTGTCACATAAATGGTTACGAAAGATGGTTGAAATCCGGAAATCGCTCAACACGCTTTTCATCCAAAATCAATTGGGTTGAACAACTTCCTGCAGAAATGTACTCCGCTTCGGCAGTCGAGAGTGCTATGCAATTCTGCTTTTTACTGTGCCATGCAACAAGGCAAGGGCCATAGAGTAAATGCACCACTGTGTCCACTTTTTTTTTTCCGGTCATCCACCATCCAGCCCAATCGGCATCTGAGTATCCAACAATATCCAAAGTCGTTCCCATAGGATACCAAATTCCGAAACTGATTGTACCTTTGATATATCGGATGATCCGCTTCACCGCTTTCAGGTGAACCTCCTTCGGTGCTGATTGATATCTCGCACAAATCCCAACACTGAAGGATATATCCGGGCGACTAGCCGTGAGATATAGTAGACTCCCAATCATACTGCGATACAGCTTCTCGTCTACATTCTCACTATGTGATTCACTTCCAAGTCCCTTATGGCTAGTTCCCATTGGAGTTCGGAAAATCCTTAGAATTTTCAAGATCAAACTTTTTGACCAACTCCAAGTGCATACTTGGATTGACACAAGTGAATACCTTCATCGTTTTGTTTAACTTGTAATCCAAGAAAATAAGTCAATTCGCCCATCATGGACATCTCAAATTCGCTTTCCATGGTCTCCGCGAATTTGGAAGCATCATTATCTCTTGTTGCGCCAAAAACAATGTCATCGACATAGATTTGAGCAACTATGAAATTGTTTTGATAATGCTTCACAAAGAGAGTCCTGTCAGCTCCCCCTCGAGTGTAGCCCTTTTCCAAAAGGTGCTTTGTCAACCTTTCGTACCATGCTCGCGGTGCTTGTTTCAGACCGTAAAGAGCCTTTTTCAGACGAAAAACATGGTTAGGTAGTTTATGATCCACAAAACCTTTCGGTTGAGCCACATAAACTTCCTCATTTAAAAACCCATTTAAAAAGGCGCTCTTTAACGTCCATTTGAAATAATTTGATTTTAAAATGACAAGCAATCGCAAACAATATACGAATGGACTCGAGTCTAGCTACAGGGGCGAAAGTTTCATCAAAGTCTATACCTTCTACTTGAGAGTAGCCTTGAGCAACTAACCTTGCTTTGTTCCTGATGATAGTACCTTCTTCATTTTTCTTGTTCTTGAAGATCCATTTGGTACCTATCACATTGTGTTGCTTCGGAGGCTTCGTTAATTCCCAGACTTTGTTTCGCTCGAATTGATGGAGCTCTTCCTGCATTGCTTTAATCCAGTAATCATCTTGGAGAGCTTCATCAACCCTTGGTTCGATTTGAGATACATAGCATGCAAATCCGCAAACCAATTGTCTCCGTGTTCTAACTCCTTCTTGTGGATCTCCAATGATGTTCGATTCAGGGTGATCCTTGGAGATGCGTAACGTTTGAGGTAGAGGAGTAGACGGAGGTACACGAGATGATTCCTGCACATCAGATGAACTTGAAGAACCGTTAGATGCATCATATTATCATCGAAAGAATTGTTAGAAGAAGATGCATTAGCAGGTGTATCATCATCAAGAGAGATATCGAGGGTAGATTTTTCAGATTCAAAGTGAAAAGCTTCATCTACCTTAACATTTATCGATTCTACGATCGTCTTAGATTCTAAGTTAAAAACTCGATATGCTCTGCTGTTTGTAGAATAACCTAAGAAAATCCCTTCGTCACTTCGAGAGTCAAATTTTCCAAGATTCTCACGATCACGTAAAATAAACACACCGACTCCCAAAGATGCGAAAATATTTGATGTTAGGTTTTCTACAAAACCAAAGTTCATATGGTGTATTCAATGTCCCCGGGCGCAAATACACGCGATTAATAACATAAACAGCAGTGTTCACCGCTTCAGCCCAAAAATAAAAAGGTAAGTTCCGGCTGTGAAGCATAACACGTGCCATTTCCTGTACGACCCTGTTTTTGCGCTCGACTACACCATTTTGTTGAGGTGTGTAAGGTGCAGAAATTCATGTTTAATGCCATTAGAAGTGCAAAAATCAATGAATTTGGAATTTATGAATTCCCCACCTCTATCACTCCTAACTCGAGTAATCCTAATCATTTCTTTTCAATCATAATACGATTGCAGATATTTCGAGAAAAGAATCAAAGGTATCAGCTTTTTCTTTTAAAGAATGCTACCCAAGTATATCTAGAATAATCATCAACCAATAAGAAAATATACCATTTACCTCCCAGAGATGGTTGACGAGTTGGCCCCATTAAATCCATATGCAAAAGTTCCAAAGGCCGTTTTGTACCTATGTGGTTCAAGTTCTTGTGTGCAGTCCTAGACTGTTTTCCTTTTTGGCAACCGCCACACACAAGGTTTTGTTCAAAAGAAAGTTTCGGAACCCCCTTGACCACATCTTTGTTCGAAATTCTAGCAAGTTCCTTAAAGTTTATGTGACCTAGCCTTTCATGCCAAAGTGTTTCATTTTTCAAAGATGCTAGGTTACATTTTTCAGAAATCTTAGAGGAACTACATAACAATTGTTTTCTGATCTAACCCCCTTTAAAAAGAAAGCATGGTTCATGTCAGTTACAGTGCATTTATCAGATGAAAAATTAACTGAATAACCACTATCACAAAGTTGACTTATGCTTATGAGGTTAGTCTTAAGGCCATGAACAAATAACACATTATCTAGAACCGGGCCATCTGGAATAGCTACCGTTCCCTTTCCAACAATTTTGGAAGACCGACCATCTCCGAAAACAACAAGTCCTCCGGAGTTTTTCTCAAATGTTTGAAAACAGTTTTTATCACCGGTCATATGACGGGAACACCCGCTATCCAGGTACCAAGACGAACTATCATATGCATGCAAGGAAACATTGGTAGCAAACAAGGGAAAATTTCACCTTTGCGCACCCAAACCTTTTTGGAGTGCGTCGGTAATGATCGTGAAGTTGATCTCCTAGGTGAGAGCGTCTTGCTTGAAGAATTGCTGCTCCTTGATGATGTCGTCTTGAGCGGTGTACTACCAAGGCTCTTTTCCTTCAATTGAGTTGCAGTTGATTTTCGAAGAATAGCCTTTTTGGTAGTCATTGCAAGAGGTGCTTGAGGTGTGCGTTTGGCTTCCGTCTTGCAATTTCTCCTTATGTGCCCTGAAATGCCACAACGAAAACATACCTTAGGTCTTGACGATCCCGAGGTGGATGTGGTAGGCTTGTTGTCGTTGATTGTCGTGAATTCCGGTGTCGGAGGAGGAGATACCGACTGAGGCACAAATACTGTCCCACTCGAACTTGGAATGTCTCCAGTTTGAGTGTATCCGAGGCCGAACTTATTTCTTTGACCAAGACCAAGAAGTCTGTCCAACTTACTCCTTCCAGAAGAAAATCTCTTTAAGTCGTCCTTCAGTTGGCGTATGGTCTCCGTCATTTCCAATTTTTCCTGTCGAGCCTCGCCGTTGAGCTTCAAGAAGTAATTCGCTTTGTTCACCATATCCATATAATTCTTCTCGAGTTGCTCATTGGACTCTTGAAGGGAAACATTAGTTTTAATCAAATTATCCCTTTCCACTTCAAGATCGGTTGAGAGAGAGGTTACCCTTTTTTCTTCTTCTTCGAGATCCTGCAATCTCCCTTTCAACCCCTTGTTTTGCTTAGCCAAGTTTCTTTGAATCCCTCAAAAGCTTATGGTAGGCTAGAGCAAAATCTTCACCTTCAGAATCATCCGATTCATCGTCCGTTGCAATCTTTTCAACAGAGGAGTTGGACAGTGAATCGGATGTACTTGCCATTAAGCACATGAAAGATAGATGTGGTGGACGCGTGGAAAGCTGTCGCGTTGTCTTCTTCATCACTTGAGGATGACTCATTTGACGTGGAGTTGTCATCCCAAGTAACGACTTGCATCGCTTTCTTCTTAGCCGGATTCTTGTTGGGACACTCCGTTGAGATGTGGCCGTAGCCTCGACATTTGAAGCACTGAACTTGTCCCTCTGAACTTTTCTTATCCTTTGAGAAGTTTTCTTGCTTTCTTGACTTGTGGCTTGAAAATCCCTTGCCTTTCTTGGACTTTTCGAAGGATGAAGTTTTGCTTGGATTACCCCTTCGAAAGTTGCGGCGAAACTTCCTTGTCAAGAGAGCGAGCTGCTTCTCAAAGTCCTCCATAGAAAGGTTCTCGTCGTCGTCCGAGGAGGATGAATCCGCGTCTTCTTCCTTCGTAGTTTTCAATGCGTAACCTGAAGACTTAGAAGAGGATGCCTTTCCAGAAGAATAGTTAGTAGGAAATGTCATTTCATAAGTTTGTAAAGCACCTACTAATTCTTCTACACGCATTTCGTCCGGGTGTTTAATTGTTTCAATGGCTGCGACCTTCGGGCGAAATCGTTCAGGAAGAGTTCTTAGAATTTTTCTTACAACTTTAAATTCTGGAATCTTCTCTCCCAAGTTAGCACATGAGTTTACGATATCTTGCAATCGTGTGTAATAGTCAGTGAAAGATTCATTCTCTGCCATAGAGATAGAGTCAAACTTGCTCGTGAGCATTTGCAGTTTCTGAATCTTCACTAGGTTAGTTCCCTCATGCGTAACTTGAAGAACATCCCAGATTTCTTTCGCAGTCTCACATGCCGAGACGCGAGAGAACTCTGTTTGTGACAAAGCATTAAATAGAGCATTAATTCCTTTGCCATTGTAAGAAGAAGAATCTATCTCTTCCTTGGTCCATTTCGACCTAGGTTTTAAGGTGCGAACATCATCTAAAATTTCAGTTGGATTAGACCATCCTAATTCAATTGATTGCCACACCCTTTCGTCGATGGAAATTAAAAAGGCTTTCATCCGCACTTTCCAGTACGCATAATTTGTTCCATCAAAGAAAGGGGGTCGATTGATGTTTCCACCTTCAACCATTGTTTACAACCCTATTCCCGCTCTGATACCACTTGTTGGGTTATAAGTAATGGATCTAAATAGGGGAAAAAACACCTAGAGGGGGGTGAATAGGTGTAAACAATAAACACTCAAAAAATCATTGCGCAAATAAACCCAATGCGGAAAAATAAAAGAACACGCAAGATTTTTACGTGGAAAAACTCCAAACCGGAGTAAAAAACCACGGGACCGATAACACGGCGAAATCCACTAGAATTAACACACGTACAAGGTGATATACCGTACTCACAGACGACTCAACCTTTTTCATACGCTCCTAGTAGATCTTCCCGCTCGCTCCACGACGCTTCTCGAATCCACGATCCGCGCCCAACGCTGAATCCACAGCGTCCAACGTCGAGTCCACGACGTCCGACCGAATCCACGGTCTTCACCCAATAGTACGCTTCGAATCCACGAACGTACCTCGCTCCGAATCCACGAGAGCGGTTGCACCTTGAATCCACAAGGCCACGCGAGTCCACGCGCCGATTTTGGGGTAAATCGTTGTTTGTTTGGGTGGTGATGATCCGCCGAATACTTAGATTAAAGATAGATCGGAAATACCATCTAAGTATTCATTGATTTGATTCTACTCAAAATGTGAGTATGGAAAACCTAGAATCAAATCAATCAATATAGATGAAGAAACATAGAATAAATCTATTGATTTCCTTTCTTTCTCTATATGTGGATTTTTTTCTTTTCGGCTATTCTTCTGTAATGGCGGATGCCCTAGAAATGAATACAGGGCCTATTTATAGGTTAGAAACCCTTGGAAGAAGATAGGATCAAAAACTGCCTTTTCTGGAGATTTTACCGACGGCGATCCGGATTGGAATTGGCGATCCGGATTGCAGAAACAAGAAGACGGTTTCCAGAAAAATACTGTTCGGGATCCGGATCATAATCCTCGATCCGGATCGTTCATACAGTTTCACCAAACATCACATTCGGGATCCGGATTGCAAATCCTGATCCGGATTGGAAAAGTGAAAAGGTAAAACCAGTGTTCGGGATCCGGATCAAAGAGATGCTGCGATCCGGATTGAAACAGTGTATGAACAAAACACCCTTCGGGATCCGGATTGCAAGCCTCGATCCGGATCCTGAACATGTCCCATGTCCAGTTTTTGATGTTTAAGCAATTAATTAAAACCTCTTCCAGGTGTTTCTACACTATAAGAAGTATTCGGATCATCAAAATTCTTTAGTTAAACGTACCTGATCCTTTTGAATTCTTCTTTCTTGAGATTGAGGTATATGATCCAAAGTTTCATCTTCAATCTTCAAGACTTAATACATTCACGAAATACGCCAACTCAAATTCCGTAACACACAACACACAAGAAAATACCCACTGTCTCTAAGCACACCGTCAGCTGAAAAAGTATCCTACAACATCACATAAGTGTACACGTGTAAAAACTACAAGTCTCAAAACAGATTTGCTGTTTTTATAATCAGCACGCAAAATGAGGAATTTCACCTCTGTCCCGAGCTCCAAAAATTCCAGAAATATCACGGTTACGTTTCTCGCGAAAAGTAGCCCAAAATCGACTCTTGAATCGCCTCGATCTGATATTCCTACGCCGAGAAACAATTCGTCCAAGTTGCCGCTGTCCAAAAATGCAAACAACAAAAGAGGGGTCAAAACACCTCGGGAATCGTGCCAAGGAATCGGAATCCAAAGAAACCGCCAACACGGAAAACGAAGCCCTACCTCTCAGGAACACACGGTGAAGAAATCGTCGAAAAAGGACTCCTGTACTGCGCAGGGGACTCCTCGGACTGAAATGCGACGATAACGGGCCGAAAATGGGGGAAAAACTGAGGCACACTGTAAAATCCGATCGTCGTTGTCGAGCTTCCAGAAAATCTGGGAACGCACCACGAGGTAGAAAATATAGTGAGGAACAACTTTGCTAAAGGTCCCTTTCTCTCATTCCCTCTCTACACTTCGGAAAAAGAAAAAGAGAGAGGGAGAGGTGGGCTTTATTTATAGGCCCAAAAATCTTTTGCAAAATCCCCACCATGTCCCTGGTTCGGGCGCCCGGTCCGGTCCAGCCCGATTCGGGCGTCAACAGTGCGGCCCGTCTCGCCAATTTCCGGCGCGCACAGTGCGGCCCGGCCCAGCCCAGCTCGCGCACTGGATCCCGCCGCACGCCACACGCCGTCCGACCCGCCCTAGGGCCCGACACGTGTCCGCCAAACAGGCGGCAGCCGTGCGGGCCCAGCGGGGAAGCGCCACGTGTCCCCCGCAATCAGCGGCGCGGTGGGCGGCGCCCGCCTCTGGTGCGGCGACACGTGTCGCCGCGTGCGCCGCCCCGCCCGACCCGGCGCCGGTCGGCCAGCGCGCCGCCCACGTGCGCGTACGGTCGCAGCCGCGCGGGTGCTGCGTGGCCACGCGCACATGGACCGGCCAATCCGGGGCCGCCACGTGGCGCGCCCCGGTCTACCGTGCACCGCGCACGCTCCACACCTGCCCGGCCTGCCCAAGCTGCCCGCGCCTGCCCCCGTGCGCCGCGCTCAATGCACCGGGCCAACCGCGTGCCGCCACGTGGCCCGCCGGTCCACCGTGCACCGGCGGCCCTTTCCGTGGACCGGGAGGCGTGTGCGCCGGCCCAATCAGAGGCCGCCACATGTCCCCGGCCGGTCCACAGCTCCCGCCGTGCACCATTTTGCGCAGAAAACTTCCGGGGGTCCCGTTTTTGGGCATCCGGACTCCGAAAAATATAAATAAATAGACGTTTTCAAGCGTTTTTCCGCGCTGAATCCAAATACGGCCTCCGTGTGGCCCAAAGCCTTCTCTAAAATTCGGCAAATATAGCCGAAGGCCAAACCAACAGTAAATACCACACTGTGTCCATCCGTAGCATCCCTTTGATGCTTTGTGGCCTTATACACCAATGATAGGTGTTTCACACCAAGAATCACACGAGAAAAACTGTACGAAATCCTGGACCACTACATCCTCCCCCACTAACAAAAGTTTCGTCCTCGAAACGAAAATCATACCTCAATTCTGAGCCTCGAACAGGTAGGGGTAGGCGTCCATCATCTCTGACTCGAGCTCCCACGTCGCCTCGCGCTTATCATGATTGCTCCAGAGGATCTTCACATAGGGGATGGTCCGATTGCGCAATTCTTTCACCTCCCGATCTAGAATCCACAGTGGGCGCTCCTTATATCTCAAATCCTCGCTGATCTCGAGGGGTGCAAAGTCGATGACGTGCGACGGGTCGAAGACGTACCTCCTCAGAGTAGAAACATGAAAAACATCGTGGACACTAGCAAGTCTCCGGGGAAGTGCAAGTCGATAAGCAACTGGTCCGATACGCTCCAACACCTCAAAGGGCCCGATGTATCGGGGGCTGAGTTTCCCGCGAATGCCAAACCTTCTAATCCCCTTGGACGGCGAGACTTTCAAAAATACATGATCTCCAACCTGAAACTCTAAGTCTCATCGCCGAACATCAGCATAGCTCCTCTGTCGACTCTGAGCGATCTGAAGGTGCTGTCGAATCACTCTGACCTTTTCCTCTGCCTCTAGCAATAAATCTAGTCCCAAGGTCCGTCTCTCGCCTACGTCACTCCAATAAAGTGGTGATCGACACTTGCGTCCGTACAACGCTTTAAACGGAGCCATCTGTATGCTCGCTTGAAAGCTGTTGTTGTACGCAACTCAACCAAAGATACGTGTCGAATCCAACCTCCGCCAAAATCCAAGACGCAAGCCCTCAGCATGTCCTCCAAGATCTGTATAGTCCGCTCTGACTGCCATCAGTCTGTGGGTGAAAAGCTGTACTGAATCTGAGCTGAGTCCCCAAAGCGGTCTGCAAACTCCTCAAAAATCGCGAAGCAAACCTCGGGTCTCTGTCTGATACTATGGAAGCTGGCACCCCATGTAACCTCACTATCTCATCCAAGTATAATTGGGCTAGTCGTTCGAGTGGCCAAGTAGTCTGCATAGGCAAAAAGTGCGCTGACTTGGCAAGTCGATCCACCACTACCCAGATAGCATCTGCACCTCCCTGTGCCCTCGGTAATCCGACGACAAAATCCATCGTAATGTGGTCCCATTTCCACTCGGAAATTGAGAGACTTTGTAGCTTGCCAGCTGGCACTCGATGCTCAGCTTTTACCTGCTGACAAGTTAAACACTGAGACACAAACCTCCCAATATCCCTTTTCATGCCATTCCACCAGAAGTGTGCCTTGAGGTCCTTATACATCTTAGTCCCCCCCCGAATGAAGGGTGTAAGGTGTATAATGGGCCTCCCTCAATATCTACTCTCTGATCTCAGTTTCCACTGGCACACATGCTCGGTCTCTGTACCTCAGTACTCCCGAAGCATCCACTGAAAAATCCCCTGATCGATCACTCGGAATCTGATCTCTAATCCTGGTCAAATAGGGGTCCTCACTCTGTCTCTCTCGGATCCTCTCCAGCAGAGTGGGCTGCACGACCAAAGACATCAGTCTAGCAGAGACCCCAGGGGATACAACCTCTATCTCGAGCCATCTCAACTCCTCTAACAATGGCGCCTGATCTGTAATCAACATGGACAAACTCTGCACCGCTCTCCTACTCAAGGCATCTGCAACCACGTTGGCCTTGCCTGGATGGTAAAGGATATCCACATCGTAATCCTTCAGTAGCTCTAACCATCTGCGCTGCCTCAAATTCAGTTCCTTCTGCATGAACAGGTACTTTAGGCTCTTGTGGTCGGTGTAGATCTCACAGTGCTCTCCATATAGGTAATGACGCCAAAGCTTCAGTGCAAACACCACGGCAGCAAGCTCCAAGTCATGGGTAGGGTAATTCTTCTCGTAATCCTTAAGCTGTCTCGATGCATAAGTAATTACCCTCCCTTCCTGCATCAGCACGCATCCAAGTCCACTGTGCGATGCATCACTGTAGATCACATATCCTTTCCCCATAACAGGGAGGGAAAGGATAGGAGCGGTCATCAATCTATCCTTTAGCTCCTCAAAGCTCCTCTGGCAGTCCTCACTCCAGATAAACTTAATTCCTTTACGTGTCAACCGAGTGAGGGGTGTGGAAAGCCTTGCAAAGCCTTCCACAAACCGACGATAATAACCAGCTAAACCCATGAAGCTGCGCACCTCTGATACAGTCGTCGGTCAGGGCCAATCACGAACTGCCTCAATCTTCGCCGGGTCTACAGCCACACCAGCGGCGGAAATCACATGGCCCAAGAAAGCTACCTCTCGAAGCCAAAACTCGCACTTTGCCAGCTTGGCATACAACTTCTTCTCTCATAGAAGTTGTAGCACAGTCCTCAAGTGTTCCTCATGCTCGGCCTCGCTTCGGGAGTAAATAAGGATATCATCAATGAACACCACCACAAAACGATCCAGAAAGGGCCGAAATATCCTGTTCATCAAGTCCATAAAGGCGGCAGGGGCATTAGTCAATCCAAACGGCATAACTGTAAACTCATAATGCCCATACCGTGATCTGAAAGCAGTCTTAGGAATATCCTCGGTCTTCACCTTCAGTTGGTGGTAACCAGACTGTAGATCGATCTTAGAGAAGACACAAGACCCTTGCAGCTGATCAAAGAGATCGTCGATGCGCGGCAGAGGGTACTTGTTCTTGATGGTCACTTTGTTCAATTCCCTATAGTCCACACACAACCGAAGTGACCCATCCTTCTTCTTCACGAATAGCACCGGCGCTCCCCAAGGCGACACACTTGGTCTAATAAAGCCCTTATCCATCAAATCTTGCAGCTGTGCTTTAAGCTCTCGCAGCTCAGCCGGTGCGATCCGATAAGGAGCCTTAGAGATTGGCGCAGTTCCTGGAACTACGTCAATCACAAACTCAATCTCTCTGTCTAACGGCATACGAGTCAGCTCAGGTGGAAAAACATCCGGAAACTCGCGGGCAATAGGAATATCCCCGAGTCCCGGTGCCGTCGTAGGCCCCTCAACAACACTAGCCAAAAAGGCTACACATCCTCGATGAATCATCCGCCTCGCTCGGGAAGTCGAAACCATAGAGGCAAAGAAAGCACTCTGACATCCCCGATATACAAACATCTCTTGGCCTGGCTCTCTAAAAGTGACAGTCCTCGCGGCACAATCAATAGTCGCGAAATACCGAGCCAGCCAGTCCATCCCAAGAACCACATCAAAGTCCTCAGCTGTCTCATGACCAACAGGTCTGCTGGCATAATCCAGGACTCGATCTGCATCGGGCAGGACCAACAGCACTCCTCCGCGTGCAAAGTGTGATCGGGAATCTGTACCTCTCGTGCATGTGGTAAAAGTCCTACCTCTAACTCATGTAACGATGCAAATGATCTACTAATGAAAGAATGCGATGCTCGTATAACAAATAAGATATGAATCCAAATGCCAGAAATAGACCATACCTGCCATCACACAGTCAGCTGTAGCAGAATCCCCCGCCTGTGCTAAGCCATCATGACTGCTCAACAACGGCTGTCTCTCACCAGAAGGGTGTGGAGGCGAAACTCGGTCTGCCCGGAGACCTGCCGGAGAAGCTCCCGGTTGCAGCTGGGAAGTAGTAGGAACGGACACTAAAGTAGGTGCCGCAGCCGTCCCCGAGGGGCACGCAACTCGCTTGTGCCCGGGCTGTCCACACCCATAGCAGCGACCCCACCGCTGGTTGCAGGTACCGGGAAAATGCTGACCTCCACAGAAAATACAACTGTAGGGAGCTCGCAATTGTCGTGACTGCTGCTGCTGCTGTCGAGACCTCTGCTGGGATACGAGAGAGGCCAACGCCGAAGAAGGTGCTACTAAGGTCGGAAGGGGGCATGTAGCTCGGATGTGGCCAGACTGTCCACATCGGAAGCATCGACCCCGCCTCAAGTCCAAGGTACCTGATGGATGCTGTCCCCTACAGAAAACACACCTGCCGCGAAACCGTGGCCGTCTACGAGAACTGGCCTGTCCAACAACATCCAGGGCTGGGCGTTTCCTCTCTAAACGCTGCTCTGATGCCCTAGCCCTCTCTCCAACTGCCGAATCACTCCTCTGCGCCAGCAGCTGCTCCAGGCGCTGGTCCTGTCGAAAGCTCCTCACCACCAAATGGGTCACCAAGACCCGCAGTTCCCCCAGCTCGGCAGATACCGCCTGCTCGGGCTCCTCAGAAGGAGTGGGGATACCCCCGGCGAAAAAAACGACGACGGGGCGACATACTGTCACAAAAGCCACAAATCAGCAATAAAACCCCACACGACCCAATCTAGCGAAAGTCAAAGACATCCCCCTATTTCTGCGACTTTATGTTGTCTGCAGCCAACATAACGGTCCACCAGAATTTGGGTATGTCGATCCCTCTTCACTCACTGGAAGAGTCCAATAAATAAATCAACGACTTTCGCGAAATATCACGTCTCTCGTGCCCTATCATCCTAGGGTCTGCCAAAAAGCCTAGGGTTTCCTAAGTCCCAACTGATCTATCCCTAAGCACTGATACCAACTTAATCTGTCACGCCCCGGGTGTAAACCAGAACCCGGGCCCGCCAACAGATCCGCCGTGCACACAGAATTTTCCATGTACACGAAGCGCTGGTAACCTGCTCAGATAGATAATATACAATAAAAGAGCATAAACAGAGCTGTACTAAAAGAACTAAAAGTAATCTCAGACTGAAAGAAAGTAAAAGCAGAAATAAAAGTACAATAAACTCCCAGCTCACCATAAATACACAACCAGCTGGCCAAAACCAGACCCAAAAGTAAACTACTATAGTCTGAGATACAAAAGGGGTACAATAAAAGTCCAGCTACTCTCACAGTCGGGGTAGATGATCTAGCTAGTCCGCAATCCTCTTACCTCGATCAGCCGCTGATGGCCCAGCAGCTCCCGCAGATGACTCTGCAAAACAAAGGGGAGAAGACAGAAAACAACAATGGGGGTGAGAACTACTAGATAAACCAGTAGCCTCCCCTAGTGGGTAAAACCTCTAATGCTGACGCACCCACTAGGAATAAAGAGGCAAAAAGGAGGAAACAGTAGTAAGCTATAAAGGCTGCTGAGAAGGAACTGCTACTACAATGCCTCTAAATGCAATACTGAAATAGATGACTGTATGAATGCATCCGTGAACAGAACCTGACCAGATAAACCTAATCTAGACACCAGTAAAAACTGGCACTGCCTGCTCTGTCATCAATCTCATGAACTCAGTATCTCCACTGTCTGAATGACCGGAACCCAACACGGTCTAAAGCCTACTCCGGAGTGGCACTCGAGGGGAGCGACCCACACGAGTAAAGTATCTCTGTATCAAGCATCTCTGTAACCAATATCACAAGTATCTCTGTCAAGTATCGCAATATAGCAGGACTGGATCATGACTATGATCAAAGTGGGAATATCCATCCACTAAAGAAATCTGATCCCCAATCAGATGCAATAGTACTCAATAAGTGGAAAACACCATCCACTAGAGAAATTCGATACCCAATCCAATGCAATAACAACATCCGGTCAACCGCCCAAAATCCGCGGTCGCCGCTGATCCCATAAATCCCAATCTGATAAAGTAAGAACATCTGGCCAACCGCCTAACGTCCGTGGTTGCCACTATGCCCCACAATCCCCAAGACGAGTCTAAACTGTCCCAGACTCAAGATCCAACTACACTATCTCAAAATCCCGATCAGACTCGAGCATCATGCATCGATAGAGAAGAATGACAATAAAACTTGTTTTCTCCTAAGTCAAGTCCCATAATATAGTGCTGCAGTAAACAGTGGCCTAACTAGGTGTCCAGGTAAGCATGCAATTGTCCTTTTAAAAAGCTTTAGAAAAGTGACAAGGTTTATTGCAAGGAATTATTTTAAAACATTAGTGTGATACTTATTTGCATGCGGGGTTACGATATAGCAATTGTCCAACATTATTGTCCCAATTTATCACATAAAGACTTTCAATTAAATTAGGGGGCATTGCAACAGGTTCACATACTAATAGCTAGTTGTCACATATAAAATTGGGGAACTCTAATACTCCTAGTGAGCATGTCAACAAAGAGGGAAACACAACCGCCCACCTCGAAAAACATGCACAACACACCAAGAAAATACCCGCTGTCCTCTAAGCACACCGTCAGCTGAAACAGTATCCTACAACATCACATAAGTGTACACGGTGTAAAAACTACAAGTCTCAAAATAGATTTTGCTATTTTTAAAATCAGCACGCAAAATGAGGAATTTCACCTCTGTCCCAAGCTCCAAATATCCCAAAAAAATAACGATTACGTTCCTCGCGAAAAGTAGCCCAAAATCGACTCTTGAATCGCCTCGATCTGATATTCCTACGCCGAGAAACAATTCGTCAAAGTTGCCGCTATCCAAAAATCCAAACAGCAAAAGAGGGGTCAAAACACCTCGGGAATCATGCCAAGGAATCGGAATCCAGAGAAACCATCAACACGGAAAACGAAGCCCTACCTCTCAGGAACACACCGGTGAGGAAATTGTCGAAAAAGGACTCCTGTACTGCGCAGGGGACTCCTCGGACTGAAATGCGATGATAACTGGCCGAAAATGGGGGAAAACCGAGGCACACTGTAAAATCCGGATCGTCGTTATCGAGCTTCCAGAAAATATGGGAACGCACCACGAGGTAGAAAATATAGTGAGGAACAACTTTGCTAAAGGTCCCTCCCTCTCATTCCCTCTCTACACTTCGGAAAAAGAAAGAGGAGAGGGAGGGTGGGCTGTATTTATAGGCCCAAAAAATCTTTTGCAAAAATCCCCACCATGTCCCTGGTTTCGGGCGCCCGGTCCGGCCCAGCCCGATTTCGGGCGCCAACAGTGCGGCCCGGCCCGCCAATTTCCGGGCGCGCACAGTGCGGCCCGGCCCAGCCCAGCTCGCGCACTGGATCCCGCCACACGCCACACGCCGTCCGACCCGCCCCGGGGCCTGACACGTGTCCGCCAAACAGGCGGCAGCCGTGCGGGCCCAGCGGGGAAGCGCCATGCGTCCCCCGCAATCAGCGGCGCGGTGGGCGGCGCCCGCCTACGGTGCGGCGACACGTGTCGCCGCGTG
Organism: Tillandsia fasciculata; assembly: GCA_029168755.2. Lineage (NCBI taxonomy): Eukaryota > Viridiplantae > Streptophyta > Magnoliopsida > Poales > Bromeliaceae > Tillandsia > Tillandsia fasciculata. The sequence continues at coordinate 260,568 of JAQOTM010000210.1, read as the reverse complement.
CGCCTCCCCGCCCGAGACGGCGCCGGTCGGCCAGCGCGCCGCCCACGTGCGCATACGACCGCAGTCGCGCGGTGCTGCGTGCGCCACGCGCACATGGACCGGCCAATCCGGGCCGCCACGTGGCGCGCCCCGGTCCACCGTGCACCGCGCACGCTCCGCACCTGCCCGGCCTGCCCAAGCTGCCCGCGCTGCCCCCGTGCGCCGCGCGCAATGCACCGGGCCAACCGCGTGCCGCCACGTGGCCCGCCGGTCCACCGTGCACCGGCGGCCCTTTCCGTGGACCGGGAGGCGTGCGCCGGCCCAATCAAAGGCCGCCACGTGTCCTCGGCCGGTCCACAGCTCCCCCCGTGCACCATTTTGCGCAGAAAACTTCCGGGGGTCCGTTTTTGGGCATCCGGACTCCGAAAAATATAAATAAACAGCCGTTTTCAAGCGTTTTTCCGCGCTGAATCCAAATACGGCCTCCGTGTGGCCCAAAGCCTTCTCTAAAATTCAGCAAATACAGCCAAAGGCCAAACCAATAGTAAATACCACACTGTGTCCATCCGTAGCATCCCTTTGATGCTCTGTGGGCCTTATACACCAATGATAGGTGTTTCACACCAAGAATTCACGGAAAAAACTGTACGAAATCCTGGACCACTACACCAAGGGCTGTCACGCCCCGGGTGTAAACCAGAACCCGGGCTCAAACACAGATCGCCGAGCACACGGTATTTCCCGTGTACACGAAGCGCTGGTAACCTGCTCAGATATAAGAAATAATATAATAAAGGAGCATACAACAGAGCTAACTAAAACTAAAACATCTCAGACAAAAGCTGGAAAGTAAAAGTACAATAAAGCTCTCAAATAAGTACAAGTGTCTCTCCCAGCTCACGAAGTAAATACAACTAGCTGGCAGAAGCCAGACCCAAAATAACAAAAAAATACAACTGTCTGAGAGTACAGGGGATACATCCAAAACTACAAAGCTCGAAACCCGGGAAGTATCTATCTAATCAGCTATCCTCTTACCTCGATCCTGGGTAGAGGGTCCCGCAAATCCCGCAGAAGACTCTGCAAAACAAAGAGGGGAAAGAAAAGAGAAAACAGTGGGGGGTGAGAACTACTATAAAAACAGTAGCCTCCCCTAGTGGGTAGACCTCAAACTCGAGCATGCCCACTAGGACTATCAGAGGCGGAAAAATAACACAAGGTGGTAAGCTATAAGTAAAACTACTGATGAAGAGCTACCCCTATCATGCCTCAAAGATGCCTAGCTAAAGGAATAGCTAATGATATGGACCAGGATGTCACAGACTACAAGACCAACCCAATCGAACACCAGTAACACTGGTACTGCCTGCTCTGCTGTCCTCTCAAGAACAAGTAACTGATCGGCACCCGGCACGATCCCAAAAGTATCCAACCGACCGGCACACGGCACGGCCCTAAAAGTATCCAACCGACCGGCACACGGCACGGCCCTAAGCCTACTCCGGAGTGGCACTCGAGGGGAGCGACCCACACGAGTAAAGTATGTAACCATAAGTATCTGATGTAGCAGGACTGGATCAAGACTCTAAACATGTGGGTAAGACCATCCACTAAAGAAGCCCGATCCCTCACCTCCAATCTGATGCAATAATAATAATAATACTAATAAGCCGGTCAACCGCCCCCAGTCCGCGGTTGCCGCAACACCCAATCATCAATCCCCAACTGTTCCAACTCTGAACATCTGACTACACAATCCCCTAAAACTAGACATCAGGAGAATGAATAAAAAGCATGGTTTCTCCTAAGTCAATTCCAGCATGTATGTGTAGCAGAAAAAGGTGGCCTAACTAGATGACCATTCAAGCATGCAAAGTCCTTTACTTGATAAAATCATTTCAATTATTCTAACATATGCAACATTAAGTATTTGGAACCTCTAATGTATACGTGGCATGACATATGATTCATGATACAATTTGGATGCATAATCTACTATCAAGTCTCCCCTCTTTACAACATGAATTCTAACCACATGCTCAAACCTTCACTTAACATACAACATGATATGGCTATAGCATTATTTTCATATAATTAAACTACATATCTAAAACATGGAAATACCGCTCACTAACTTGTAGCTTGCTAACAATGCAAATATTATCAAAGGAATCTTAATCTCATACAAGCATGCTTGATACATCCACAATTAGTAACACATGATCAAGGCATTCCAATAGGCCTAGTGACATTCACAAGTAGGAGGTTCACAACATCACCCACCTCGAGCGCTAATCCAAGTCCCCAAATGCGAATCTCTCGCTCTGTCCAAAACTGGTCACGAATCTGTACAACATACCCCAAAGACAACACATAAGCTATTCATTCTCAATTTCCCAAAATCTGTCCCCTAAAACCACAGTCCAGAGTTCTCAAATTTCACCTGCGAAAGATGCCCAGAAAAATCCCAGAAAAATACTATCGCGATCCTCGCGACGAGCCCGTCGAAACGAGTACCTGCACGCCCAAATCGGAGTTTCCTACGCTGAGATAAAAATCCGGCAAGGGGAACAACCCAATCCAAACTGTACAAAATTTCTGTAACGAAGAACTACAGAAAAAGGAGATTCTCACCTTCGCGAAAAATCCACAAAAATCTGAGAAAAATCCAGGAGATTCCTTGCGAAATGTAGATGAATTTTGCCTCTTGAATCGCCTCGATCCGATGCCTGAGCGCAAAGTTACAGCCGGAACACTGCGGTGCTGTCCAACAATCCGCGAAGAAAAATGGGTCAAATGGGAGCCCGAAAAACTCAAAGATCAGCACGGAAATCGATGAAGCTCAAAACAAAAAGTTGAAGTCCTACCAGTCGAGAGTCCGATGGCGCAAGAATCGTCGAAAAAGGAGGTCGGGGTGAGTCGGGGGAGCCCAAACACTGAAAAGGGACGAAGCGGGTCGAAGGTGAACAAGCGTCGCGCCGCGCCGCAAAATAGCTAACCTCGGGTTGCGTGCCTCCACAAATCCTCAAAGTCCTCCAATGGATAGTATACTGTGAGGGGAAGAACTTCTCTGAAGAGTCCACAGTGAAAAGAAGTCTAAAAAGCCCGCAAAAGAACTAAGGAGTCCTATTTATAGGCACAGCCCAAAGTCAAGTGGGCCGGGTTTTCGGGCGCAACTTTCGGGCGCCCGAAAACCCGAAGAGGGGTCGGACAGCCCCCGTCCGACGCGCCCGGAAATTCCTGGGGCTGACACGTGTCCCCATAACAGGGGACAGCGGTGCAATGCACCCTGCCGCGCGCCACGTGTCCTCCCGCGGTCAGCGGGGTAGGTACGGACCGCCAACCGCGGGCCGACGCGTGGCGCACTCGAGTGCGGCCGCCTCTCGCGTTGCGACGCGTGGCGCACTCGAGTGCGGCCGACAGCCGCGTCAGCGCCCCCCTGCGCGCGCCCTGTCCCGAGGCGGGCCTCCACGGACCCCGTACACCGCGCATGCTGAGCCCGCCTCTCACCAGCCGCCACGTGTCCCTGCGCCGGGTCCATGCACCCGCGCAGGGAACTCCGTGGACCGCGCTCCAGGCACGGGCCAACCACGGGTCGAAACGTGGTTCCCGCCTGAACCCGTGCACCGGCGTTCAAACCGCTGCACCGCCGGTCGAGTTTCCGTGGACCGCGCACCAAAGGCCCGCCAGTCCCCGCCTGCCACGTGTCCTGCGCCGGGCTCATGCACCCAGCCGCGCCGCTCCGTGGACCGAACGTCGCGAACCGGCCAATTATAGGCCGCCACGTGGCAGTTGGCGGTCCACCGACACTCCCCCATGCACCCAAAAGCCCCGATAACTTCCGGAAGCCCGTTTTTGGTCATCCGGACTCCAAATTCAACAAGCAAATAGCCGTTTTCAAGCGTTTTTCCGCGCTGAATCCAAATCCAACCTCCATTTGGCCAAATTCAATTTCTAACTTTCGGCAAATACAGCCGAAGGCCCAAATAGTTACAAAATCTCACAGGGTCCATCTGTGGCACCCTTTGGTGCACCATAGACCAGACACCAACACTAGGTGTTATACAAGGTGGATCCATCGGGAAACTGCATGGGAAAAACCAGAACACTACATCCTCCCCTACAAGGAAAAGTTTCGTCCTCGAAACAAAAGTCATACCTCAGGCTGGGGCCTCGAATAAGTAGGGGTAGGCATCCATCATCGCTGACTCCAGCTCCCAAGTAGCCTCACGCTCATCATGACTGCTCCAGAGGATCTTCACATAAGGGATGGTTCGGCTGCGCAACTCTCTGACCTCCCGGTCCAAAATCCTCAACGGTCGCTCGACGTAGCTCAAGTCCTCGGCGATCTCCAATGGGGCGAAATCGATAATGTGCGACGGGTCAAACACATACCTCCTCAGAGTCGATACATGAAACACATCGTGGACACCTGCTAATCTGGGAGGAAGTGCAAGCCTGTAGGCAACTGGCCCTATGCGCTCCAACACCTCGAAAGGTCCAATATAACGAGGGCTCAGTTTCCCACGAATACCAAATCTCCGAATCCCCTTCGAAGGCGAGACTTTCAAAAAGACATGGTCGCCCACCTGGAACTCTAAGTCTCGCCGTCGAGTATCAGCATAACTCCTCTGTCGACTCTGGGCAGTCTCGAGATGTCGCCGTACCACTTTGACCTTTTCCTCTGCCTCAAGTAGTAGATCAGGACCCAAAGTCTTCTTCTCACCCACGTCACTCCAATACAGTGGTGACCGACACTTGCGTCCATACAACGCTTCAAACGGAGCCATCTGAATGCTCGCTTGGTAGCTGTTGTTGTACGCAAACTCAACTAATCCCAAGTGTCGGTACCACCCTCCTCCAAAGTCCAGAACGCAGGCTCTCAACATATCCTCGAGGGTCTGAATCGTGCGCTCCGACTGCCCATCGGTCTGTGGGTGGAATGCTGTGCTAAACCGGAGCCGTGTCCCCAAGGCTGTCTGTAAACTCCTCCAGAAGTGCGAAACAAACCTCGGGTCTCTATCTGATACGATGGAAACGGGTATCCCGTGCAATCTAACCACCTCAGCCAAGTACACCTGCGCCAGTCGCTCCATCGGCCATGTCATCTGTACCGGTAAAAAGTGAGCGGATTTGGTAAGCCTGTCCACGACTACCCAAATAGCATCCGCTCCCGTCTGTGCTCTCGGCAACCCAGTGACAAAATCCATCGTAACATGTTCCCATTTCCATTCAGGGATTGGGAGACTCTGCAACTTGCCAGCAGGTAAACGATGCTCAGCCTTTACTTGCTGACAAGTTAAACAGTGTGATACAAATCTCCCAATGTCTCTTTTCATCCCATTCCACCAAAACTGTGCCTTGAGGTCCTTATACATCTTAGTCCCACCAGGATGGATGGTATAAGGTGTATAGTGGGCCTCCCTCAAGATCTGCTCTCGGATCTCTGCATCCATAGGCACGCAAGCTCGGTCCCTGTACCGGAGTACTCCCGAAGCATCAACTGAAAAATCCCCTGTCACATCAGTCGGTATCTGCTCTCGAATCCTCATCAGGTGGGGGTCCTCACTCTGCTTTTCCCGAATCCTGTCCAGCAGAGTCGGCTGCACGACTAGAGACATAAGTCTAGCAGCGACCCCAGGGGTCACAACCTCGAGCTCCAGCCGCCTCATCTGCTCCAGTAGTGGCGCCTGCTCAGTAATCATCAAGGATAGGCTCTGTACTGCTCTCCTGCTCAGGGCATCAGCAACCACGTTGGCCTTGCCCGGATGGTATAATATGTCCACATCGAAGTCCTTCAACAACTCCAACCATCTGCGCTGCCTCAGGTTGAGTTCCTTCTGTGTAAACAGGTATTTCAGGCTCTTGTGGTCTGTGTATATCTCGCAGTGCTCCCCATACAGGTAATGGCGCCACAACTTCAATGCGAAAATCACTGCAGCTAGCTCCAAGTCATGGGTAGGGTAATTCTTTTCATAATCCTTCAGTTGCCGAGAGGCATAAGCGATTACCCTACCCTCCTGCATCAGCACGCAACCAAGTCCACTGTGCGATGCATCACTATAAATCACGTATCCTTTCCCCATAACAGGGAGGGAAAGGATAGGAGCCGTCATCAATCTGTTCTTTAATTCCTCAAAGCTCCTCTGGCAATCCTCACTCCAAACAAACTTAATCCCTTTTCGCGTCAGACGAGTGAGGGGTGTGGAAAGTTTCGCAAAACCTTCCACAAACCGACGGTAATACCAGCCAAGCCCATAAAACTGCGGACCTCAGATACCGTCGTCGGTCGGGGCCAATCCCGGACTGCCTCAATCTTCGCCGGGTCTACTGCCACTCCAGTGGCTGAAATCACGTGGCCCAAAAAGACAACCTCCCGAAGCCAAAATTCGCACTTAGACAACTTGGCATACAACTTCCTCTCTCTCAGAAGTTGCAGCACAATCCTCAAGTGCTCCTCATGCTCTGCATCGCTCCGGGAGTAAACCAGGATATCATCAATGAAAACGACGACGAACCGATCCAAGTATGGTCGAAAAATCCTGTTCATTAAATCCATAAAAGCAGCAGGGGCATTTGTCAATCCAAAAGGCATGACGGTGAACTCATAATGCCCGTACCGCGTCCTGAACGCCGTCTTTGGGATGTCCTCGGCCTTCACCTTCAATTGGTGGTAACCAGACTGTAAATCAATCTTGGAGAAGACACAAGACCCTTGCAACTGATCAAATAAGTCATCAATGCGCGGCAAAGGGTACTTGTTCTTGATGGTCACTTTATTCAGCTCCCGGTAGTCAACACAAAGTCGAAGTGAACCATCCTTCTTCTTCACAAATAGCACCGGCGCTCCCCAAGGCGATACACTCGGTCTTACAAATCCTTTATCCATTAAGTCCTGTAGTTGCGCCTTTAACTCTCGCAGTTAGCCGGTGCCATACGGTAAGGAGCCTTAGAGGTTGGCGCAGTTCCAGGGACTACGTCAATCAAAAACTCAATCTCCCTATCCGGCGGCATGCTAATCAGCTCAGGAGGGAACACATCCGGGAATTCGTGGACAATAGGAATATCCGCGAGTCCGGTGCCGCCGTAGGCTCCTTAACCACCGAAGCCAAAAAGGCCACGCATCCACTGCGCATCATCTGCCTCGCACGGGAAGTCGAAACTACCGAGGCGAAAGGAAGCACTCTGGCACCCCCTATAAACAAACATCTCCTGGCCTGGCTCGCTAAAAGTCACAGTCCTCGCGGCACAATCAATCGTCGCGAAATAGCGAGCCAGCCAATCTATCCCAAGTACAATGTCAAAATCTCGCAGCTGACTAAGGACCAACAGGTCCGCTGGCAAAATCCAAGACTCTATCTGTACAGGGCTAGACCAACAACACTCCTCTACATGCAATATATGAGCAGGAATCTGTACCTCTAATGCATGTGGCAACCGATCTAACTCTAGTCCATGTGATGATGTAAAAGATCTACTGATAAAAGAATGTGATGCACCGGTATCAAATAAAGTGCGAGCTCTAGTACCAAAAAGTAAAGTGATACCTGCCACCACGTGATCGGCTGCCGCGGAGTCCCCTACCTGGGCGGCGTAGACTCGCCCGCTCTGAGCTGGTGGTCGATGATCTGAAGGGTGGGAGGAAGGAGCCCTACTCGCTGGAGTATAAGGCCGCTGCTGTGGCACGGAAGGGGCTGAGGCTGAGGAAGGAGCCGTCGACGCGCGCATAAGGGCAAGTAGCTCGCATGTGACCAGACTGTCCACAAGTATAACAGCGTCCCCATCGCTGATCGCAAGTACTGGGATAGTGCTGCCCACACAGAAATACATCTATCTGACGACTGGGGCTGTCGAGACTGCTGCTGGGGTCTCCGAGACTGCTGCTGCTGCCGCTGTGACTGCCGCTGTGACCCCTGCTGTCGCGACTGCGACTTCTGCTGCTGCGAGTGCTGCTGCTGTCGCTGTGGCTCTGCTGCTGCTGTGGGGGCCTCTGGGATCCCCAGGCCCTCGCCGCTCCGAACGCCCACGGCCCGAAAACTGAGGCGGTGGCGGCCGGGGCGGCCTCCAGGAACTGGCCTGTCCCCCATCATCAGTCGCTGGTCGCTTCCTCTCAGAACTCTGAGCGCGACCATACCTCCACGCCTAGAGACAACGTGGTCTCCCCTCTCGACCCACTGGGCATGATCCACTGCCTCTGATAAAGTCTGGAGCCTCTGGGCATGCACCAAGGTATAGACCTCAGGGCGCAGTCCTGTCTCAAAAAGCTCCACCTGGTGCGGCCCATCCCTGGCAACATAAGGCACGCAGTCGAGCAACTGCGTAAACTCTGATAATAGTCCCACACTGCCCGATCCCCCTGCTGGAGATTCTTCAAGTCATCTTCTATCTTTTTCTTCACGCTCGTGGAGAAGTAAGTGGAGGAGGAGTATGAGTGTCGAGGACATCCGCCTGAATCTCGACCACTGGTAGCTGTGGGTAATCTGGAACTCCAACGGCTCGAACCGACGCCACCAAACATCTGCAT
>JAQOTM010000210.1:126465-251965 GCA_029168755.2 Tillandsia fasciculata | reverse complement strand
ACTCGAGGGGGAGCTGACAGGACTCTCTTTGTGAAGCATTATCAAAACAATTTCATAGTTGCTCAAATCTATGTTGATGACATTGTTTTTGGAGCAACGAGAGATAATGATGCTTCTAAATTCGCGGAGACCATGGAAAGCGAATTTGAGATGTCCATGATGGGCGAGTTGAATTATTTTCTTGGATTACAAGTTAAACAAAACGATGAAGGAATTCACTTGTGTCAATCCAAGTATGCACTGGAGTTGGTCAAAAAGTTTGATCTTGAAAATTCTAAGGATTTTCCGACTCCAATGGGAACTAGCCATAAGGGACTTGGAAGTGAATCACAAAGTGAGAATGTAGACGAGAAACTGTACCGCAGTATGATTGGGAGTCTACTATATCTCACGGCTAGTCGCCCGGATATATCCTTCAGTGTTGGGATTTGTGCGAGATATCAATCAGCACCGAAGGAGGTTCACCTGAAAGCGGTGAAACGGATCATCCGATATATCAAAGGTACAATCAATTTCGGAATTTGGTATCCTATGGGAACGACTTTGGATATTGTTGGATACTCAGATGCCGATTGGGCTGGATCGTGGATGACCGGAAAAGCACGAGTGGTGCATGCTTCTATCTTGGCCACTGCCTTGTTGCATGGCACAGTAAAAAGCAGAACTGCATAGCACTCTCGACTGCCGAAGCGGAGTACATTTCTGCAGGAAGTTGTTCAACCCAATTGATTTGGATGAAAAGCGTGTTGAGCGATTTCCGGATTTCAACATCTTCGGTAACCATTTTATGTGACAACACTAGTGCTATTAACATTTCAAAAAACCCTGTGTTGCACTCTAGAACAAAACATATTGAACTTAGATATCATTTTCTTAGAGAGCTAGTTGAATCAAACATTCTTCAACTGTCATATATTTCAACTGAGGATCAATTAGCCGACATCTTAACAAAACCTTTGGATCAAAAACGTTTTATTCACTTGCGTAAAGCAATTGGCATGCTTTCCTTGAAATAAACTCTTTTGAAACCTTTGCTTAGATTAGGTTTTGTTTTGTTTTGTTTGTTTTGTTCTTTATCTATGTTCTGTACATAGCACACTAATTGAGCATAAATCATAATTGACTTTAATTGCATCCTTTTATGCATTTAGAAATTTATTATGCTTTTGATGTCATAATATTTCAATGTTGCAATGATCATTTACGTTAATTAAACCATCTTTTAAGTGATCAAAGTCAATTTCTCTCTCAATGATCTCTTGGTATAGTCATTATCATATTTGATTGCTTAGTCGAGTATGAATTCGAGATCAATGGTTTGGTTGAATACCTTATATATTATATAATTGATAGCCAATTGAGGGGGAGTCAATGAAATGTAAAATGCTCAAAAGATGTGGAAAGAGTTACATCCCAATAAGGAGTGTGAAAACTACCACCACATGGAGAAAATGAAAGAAAAAATCTACTCCATGAATGAAAAGCAAATTTTTGTTTTGAAAATTGTTGATGAAACTCATATTGAAATACTTGACTCAGTCGTATTTCATGGTTGGTATAAGGTGGGATTTTTATTAAAGATGCTCAAAGAGCCACTCCTTCAACAGATTGTCTAGATATATTATCTAACTTATCTGGGATTTCAAACATCTATTGATCTTGGTACTTCATTTTCTTTACTAAAATTGATGATTTGATAAAGGCATTACACATAAGATCAGGATAGATGTAATTGAAGTTGTTCAACTTTAAGTGTTTTAACTTTCGTAAATTTTCGTTTCATTTTTGGATATTTTTGATAGATTTTGCATAATCTATTTCTTGTTGCATGAAACGATGTCATTTGTTTAAAGTTGACATGGTAAAGTGCTTACATACTTTTTCTGGATTTTATTGAGTTTTTCTAAATTTTTCTGAAGAAAAAGTTGTAGCCGATCCGGATCGGGGCAAGTGATCCGGATCCCGAACGCAGGATTTTCCTGCGGGTAGCCGATCCGGATCACATTCTCGAGCCGATCCGGATCACGGCTAGGGTTTTATATAAAACATAGAGATTTTCATTTCTTTACCCTAATCTCTGGTTTTCAAGCCTCTAGAGTTTCTCTCTCTAGATTTCTTGCTTCTTGGAGCTTCAAAACTCAAAGTTCTTCGGATTCAAGTAAGTTTTATTGATCAAAACTCGGTTTTTACAGTTTTTCATCAAACGTGAGTTGAAAAATTGGAACTTTTTCGTTTGTGAATGGTTTTTGATCAAATTTCTTTTGAAATAAGAACTCTGGGTCAATTAGTTTTGCTTTTATGCTGGGTTTTCTCAAGATAAACGAGTTTTTAGGCTTCGATTTCTAAAAATTCTGGTTTAGGGCATAAAAGAGGAATTTTTGAAAATCATGGAATTGATCTATTTTTAAAATTCTTTTTGGAAAACTAATTTGATTCTTGGCTTCTCTACATGAATATGATTGTCTAGGTACAATGTTTTCAAATTTTTCAAAATTGACGATTTTTCATATGTTCTTGAGTTGGTTTTCACAGGACACTTTCTCAAACTCAAAGCACTAGATCAATGGCATTCTCCTGGTTAATCCTGTTACTGGTCACAATGATGCCCGAAGTCATCTGTTAAAGAAGAACCAGACGTCTCAACTCGAGACAAACCGAACGAAGCTAATGAGGACAGCTCGATTACAATGAGGAAGAATGGGACGAATTCTTCAAGGATGTTCAGCGAAAATTGATGAGGAGGACAGGAATTCACCAAAGGAAAGAGACTAATGAAATCTGCCTCCACGACCAGACAATATACAAGAAGAAGAAATGTCCAAAGAAGTACGAGTCAGCATAGTGGGCCTCTCACCAGAGCACGCTCACTTTCTGGAATTCTGCAAACTGAATCTCCATGGACTGCAGGACCAGATGCACCATCTGCATCTACACAGCGTCCATCGCACCATCGCTTCAAGGCACGGACAACTGAGACAGAGATTTTGGAATCGATTTGTCAGGAACAACAACGACTCTCTGCTACACAAGAGAGAATATCGAAAGAACTTCAGCAGATCTCCTCTGAACACAAGAAGATCAAGAAAAAGTACTCAAATTAAGAATTTGCTTAAAGGGATTTTGAGCAAGCTGAGCTGTACTAGTTCAGATTCTTCAGACTGAGCAGCACCTTCTGTTCATTTTGTCTACTTTGTGTTCAGGTTTTCAGGACGTTGTTTTTTCTCTTACTTTAGTTCTCAGTTTTGCATATTATTAGAATTTTATTTTTTCTACTCTCCTTACATATTGTAGCTCTTGCTACGTTTTGGCTTTGTTTTGTGACAAAAAGGGGGAGAGAGTTGAGAGAAGACCTGAACTTTTGCAATGAATTGAACAATGATTGTGAATATCAATGATAAGTCAAGGTAAGTATGACCTCAACTCAACTTTGGTTTTTCTTTGTGATTTGTGACATGCTTCTATACTAACTATTCGACTAACTATTTGGGCATGTAATATTACTAACAAGTTGATGTTGGACTAACATACTTTGACATCTGGTTTTCGATTGCTTAGAAGATATGTTGGTGTTAACTATGATTCTCTTGCATATCTGAATTTTTCAAATGTCATGATTGAGAATAAACTCTATCTCTGTAGTTGGTTTTTAATGTTCAATTCTTGAGGTATCTAACGATTTTGTTTGTCAAGAATGCTTTCTGTGTGCAGAGATTACAGATGTCTAAGTCTAGAGTCTGTTTTAGGAGTTTATCTCATGTTTTTAATTTCTGGAACTCTTTTGTAAATTTTTGTTGTATGGTGATAGCAACAAAAATATCCTTTTTGAATTTTCTTTTGTGGATTTGTGTTTTGTCACGAAACCGCCAAAGGGGGAGATTGTTACGGAATTTGAGTTGGCGTATTTCGTGAATGTATTAAGTCTTGAAGATTGAAGATGAAGAAACTTTGGATCGTATACCTCAATCTCAAGAAAGAAGAATTCAAAAGGATCAGGTACGTTTAACTAAAGAATTTTGATGATCCGAATACTTCTTATAGTGTAGAAACACCTGGAAGAGGTTTTATTTGCTTAATCATCAAAAACTGAACATGGGACATGTTCAGGATCCGGATCGTGGCTTGCAATCCGGATCCCGAAGGGTGTTCGTTCATACACTGGTTCAATCCGGATCGCAGCATTCCATGATCCGGATCCCGAACATAGTTTTACCTATTTGCTTGAACGATCCGGATCAGGAATTGCAATCCGGATCCCGAACATTGTGTTTTGGTAAAACTGTATGAACGATCCGGATCGTGGACTACGATCCGGATCCCGAACAAGCAATTTTCTGGAAACCGTCATTTGTGCTTCTGCAATCCGGATCGCCAAATCCAATCCGGATCGCCGTCGGGATTTCTTTCCAGAAAAGGCTGTTTTTGATCCGAATATTCTTCCTAGGGTTTCTAACCTATAAATAGCCCTCTTATTCATTTCTAGGGCATCCGTGGAAATAGAAAAAGATAGCCGAAAAGAAAAAATCCACATATATAGAGAAGAACGGAAATCATTAGATCTATTCAATGGTTCTTCATCTATATTGATTGATTTGATTCTAGGTTTTCCATACTCACATTTTGAGTAGAATCAAATCAATGAATACTTAGATGGTATTTCCGATCTATCTTTAATCTAAGTATTCGGCGGATCATCACCACCCAAACAAATCAACGATTTATCCCAAAATCGGCGCGTGGACTCGCGTGGCCTTGTGGATTCAAGGTGCAACCGCTCTCGTGGATTCGGAGCGAGGTACGTTCGTGGATTCGAAGCGTGCCATTGGGTGAAGACCGTGGATTCGGTTGGACGTCGTGGACTCGACGTTGGACGCTGTGGATTCAGCGTTGGGCGCGGATCGTGGATTCGAGAAGCGTCGTGTTGCGAGCGGGAAGATCTACTAGGAGCGTATGAAAAAGGTTGAGTCGTCTGTGAGTACGGTATATCACCTTGTACGTGTGTTAATTCTAGTGGATTTCGCCGTGTTATCGGTCCCGTGGTTTTTTACTCCGGTTTGGAGTTTTTCCACGTAAAAATCTTGCGTGTTCTTTTATTTTTCCGCATTGGGTTTATTTGCGCAATGATTTTTTGAGTGTTTATTGTTTACACCTATTCACCCCCCTCTAGGTGTTTTTTCCCCTATTTAGATCCTTATTAACCTAAACCCAACAAGAACGGGCTCTGCCAACAGTGTCGAAAAATTCTGAGAAAATTCGGATTTTATGGAATTAAGTGTAACTTTAGAATGTATTTTTGTACCCAGGAGGGTTTGCAGATAGTCCTGGACCTGTTGGAATTGTAGTTATTATTTTTCTGGTATTCTCAGCTGTGGTACCTTGGACAGTTAGCACCATCAGGTGGGTGGCCTTGTCTTAAAGATTGATGGACTGGACATTAATTCTATCATAATAGGACCATGCATGATTGTGAGAATTGATATTCTTAGTGATATTTATTTAGCATGTGATCTTTTGCGTCCTACCATAGGTTAAATTATTGTCATCTTGGAAATTGCCTTAGCACCCCGTCATATGCTGCATGTGTAACCAGACCAGTAGAAAACTCTAACTTGGGCTAGGTTTATTCTGCTTTAGACATCCACACTTCTTATTTCTTTCCTGGACATAGTGTTACACTCGCCCGGATAGTGGGCCGAGGGGTCGGATTTCTTTTAGTGTAGGATGCATTTTACACTCGTGCTTGAGAGCAGAGTGGAGTCTGGTAGATGTAGTTGATTGTTCACAGGTGGCAGGAGCCGTTTGAGTAAACGGCGGTCCCGAGATGTCTTGTTTCCTTGTTTTATTCGTCGCCAATGTGTTAGCGACAGTTGTATATCCGTGTTAGTAGGACCTACGACCCAGACTGCTTTTAGACACACATGATTTCTGTAAATTAAAATTTTTCTTCCAAATCTCGAGGGGTTGCCGGAGCCTGTTTTTGTTTGATTTGGGTGATGGCAATAGCCCTTCGGGGTTTGGAAAATAATACTTATTTAAACGGATTTTCTTAAAAGTACTAAAATATATTAAATTGGGTTTCTCAGATTTAAAATAGTTTTCAGTAATAACTGTCATCTTTTTATTACCACTTCCTCACCCGAGAGAAATTGGGTGATCTGGGTTCTAGGGGCCGTTCCTTTTTGGGACGAAAGCTACGGGGGCCGTGCCTGGAACCTGTTCTTGTTAGATAGGGTTGTAGGTGTAGGTCTTCCGAAACTTTCGGACCCGGTTGGTGTCTTCCGCATGTTGTACCGAGGTTGTCATGTTCCCGAACTGTAAGGGGATCGGGAACCTCGATAGGCGGAGCCTGGAGTCTGTTCTTGTTTGATTGGGGTTCTAGGCGCCGACCTATCAGGGTTTTCGAACCCTTATGGTGTCGGTCCTTTCTGTGTTATTTGTGAGTTTAGTGTTTTGACATGGGAACCGTTGGGTTGACGGTGGTCCCGGCTGTGAGTATTTCTAGCCAGTGAGTCGAGAGCTGATGTTAGTTACTGTCGGCCTGGTTGATCATGGATTTGGACTACAGCTTGCATGAGCCATATTGAGCTCGACAGAGATGCGCGGATACTTTCCTCGGTGGGGTCGCGCCCCTCGAGTGCCACTCCGGAGTTGGGCCTGTTACGTGCTATCGCGACTTGTCGACGCAGTCCCTCTGGCTGGCCCAGTTTTGGCAGTCACGGACACCCTACGGTAGACCCGTCCTGTTGAGGATTTGCGGCAGTAGGTGGGCGCAGGTTTGACTGGACCCTATGCGGCAGTCAGTATAGATTGGTTGACTATACTTGAGTATTAGTAGATGCATCATGTTTTATATCTGTTCCACTTTTTGAGCATTTAGATAGAGGCATAGTAGCTGTAGAGTTATTCTTTTCCAGCCCCTTTCTTTCAGTATCACATTGTTACTTTATGCCTCTAGTAGACTTAGTGGGCAGACCGTCGGGCTTGTTGGCGGCACCCACTGAGAACTACTGTGGGATGTAGTTCTCACACCCGTCGTGGTGTATTTTTCCCCAGGGACTTCTACTCCTGTTCCTGCTACTCTTGTTGCTGCTCCGGCTGATCGAGGTAAGGGAGTCGCGAGATAGATCCCTACCAGTCGTCGTCCAGAGAGTAGATGTACCCCTTACTATTTTGAGAGTTACATTTTGAGAGACCTTTATAGTGAGGTTCACTTGTACTTTTCTTTTATTGAGAGATTTATGTATTTGTGTGAGGACTTGGGTTGTATGATTTATTTCAGTAGTTTACTTTTCAGCTCTGATATCTGTATAGCTGTAGTATTATTCTTATTGCAGGATAGACGCTTCGTCCATACGGGGTTCACCGTATGGGCGGCGGATCTGTTGGCGGGCCCGGGGTTGCAGTTTCGATCTCGGGGCGTGACATTAAAGAATTAAACAAATATAACCCTAGAGAGTCATAGGGTGTCTGGGCAAATGGACAATAACTTTAACTTCAATTTGAGTTAAAGAAATGAAGGTGAAATGTTTAAGAGTCCAAGTGACTCTCTAGTTATCCTTATGGCGAGACCTAGGATAAGAGGTAAATTGTTGTAAAAAGGCAAAGTTTAAATGCAAGCTAAAAGTGGCTAAAAAGTATAAAGAGAATGTAAATGGCGCCTTCGAATTTGAAACTCGTCAAGTGGAGCAGGACTCCCTGGGCAGTGACCCATCGGACGAGATACTTTCGAAAGGCTTAAAGTGAAAGCAAGGAGCTAAATGCTCAAAGGAAAGAGAAAGAGATTTGCCAGTGGCAAAAAGGGAGCTATAAGCTCGAATAAGAAAGGAAAGAAAGTGTTTAAAGGCAAAGAGGCTAAGAACTAATGTAAAAAGAGAAAGAAAAAAAGAAAAGAAAAGAAAGAAAATATAAAGATAAAACGGGCGGACCTACGGTGAGAAACGCGGCCCATGTTGGAGTTGCAGGCAGTGCCCCTCTCCCGGGTAGAGACCCGTTCGGGACATTTCTTCCGTAGGACGGGGTAACACTTGCGGGTGTTATCGGCAACCTTAGAAATCTTATCTTATGGTAGCAGGACTACCGGGCTGGGGCCCGTTGGATAAGAATTTCTGAGGGTTAACTTGAACTAAAGCACCAGAATTTAAAGAATAAAGAAAAATAGAGTGGCCAAGGTGGCCGGGTTAGTTTAACCCTCTGTATAGCGGCATAGTGGCCGAATTGGTGCTTAGCAGCCTGATATGGCTAGACAGAGTAGTGATGGATTGGTGAGTATACACAGATAGTGTAGTGGCCAGTATATGCATAGTAGCATTATGATATTGAGGATTTTAGTTTTCTAGCATTCTATTATTATTGCTTCCATTGGACCAAGTGGTGTAGGACACTTTTTCTCGGTGGTTGAACCCACTGGGAACTCTGTTGTAGTTCTCACACCCCTTGGGTGACCTCCCCACAGGTTCGGGTGTGGATACGGCGGTCGAGACGTTTCAGATGCAGACGGCGAGGTATCCGACAGGGGCAAGAGCCCAGCAGCATAGAGACCTAGAGGGTCTAGCAGAGGTATCCTTTTTATATATTTATTGAGTGAACCTTGTATGGTGAGGAAATTATGTAAGAGAATTGTAATAATTTTACTTGCAAGTTCAAGAATGTAAGATGTAATAAATTTTAGTTTATGGTTCACTCTTCTATGCTCTCATTTCTGCTTTAACTGTTTGTTACTGAATGAAAGTTTAAATTTGTAGTGATTTTTAGTACTCTGATATTTAGCTTCCGCATACACTTGTTGTGTTATTATGGATATTACCGTTCCTTTCGGGTAGAAATAGGTCTTACCCGATTGGCGGGTCTGTTGGCGTGCCCGAACCGTACAAATTGGCGGACTCGGAGCGTGACATTTAGTCTAAGATGTATTAGTTTTAGTTCAGCTCTGTTTTATGCTCCTTTATATTATATCTTGTATCTGAGCAGGTTACCAGCGCTTCGTGTACACGGGAATTTCTGTGTGCACGGCGGATCTGTGGACGGGCTCGGGTTCTGGTTTACACCCGGGGCATGACAGATTTGGTTGGTATTAGAGCTTAGAGATATGTCAGTTGGGACTTAGTAAACCCTAGGCTTTTGGCAGACCCTAGGATGGCAGGGCGTGAGTGACGCGATATTTTGCGAAAGTCGGCGATTTATTTATCAAACTCTTCCTGTGAGTGGAGAGGGACTGACATATCCTATTTCTCGTGGACTATTATGTTGGCTGCAGATAACATAAAGTTACAGAAATAGGGGGATGTCTTTGACTTTCGCTAGATTGGGTCGAGTGTGGTTTTGATTTCTGATTCGTGGTTTCTTGTGGCAGGATGCCTCCCAGGCGGCAGATCCCTATCCGGGGTACTTCTATACCCCCGGAGGAGCCGGAGCTGTTAAGGAATTTGTCTTGGAGTATTTCGTGAAAGTGTTTAAGTCTTGAAGATTGAAGATGAAGAAGCTTGGATCATATACCTCAATTTCAAGAAAGAAGAATTCAAAAGGATTAGGTACGTTTAACTAAATAACCTTGGTGATCCGAATACTTCTTATAGTGTAGAAACACTTGGATGGATTTTTAATCGCATAAAAATCAAAAACTGGACATGTAATATGTTCAGGATCCAGATCAGGGTACTTCAGTCCGGAACCCGAACATAGGTAATTCATGCGCAAATCCAGTTCGGAACACCCCTGGTTCAGTCTGAACCCCGAACGTGGATTTTGCAAAAATTGCATGAACAGTCCGGACCGTAGTTTCTTCAGTCTGGACCCCGAACATGGTTTTCTAAAAAGTTCTGTTTATTGACGACAGTCCG
Source organism: Tillandsia fasciculata (assembly GCA_029168755.2). Taxonomy (NCBI): domain Eukaryota; kingdom Viridiplantae; phylum Streptophyta; class Magnoliopsida; order Poales; family Bromeliaceae; genus Tillandsia; species Tillandsia fasciculata. The sequence continues at coordinate 242,132 of JAQOTM010000210.1, read as the reverse complement.
GACCCTACTTATTCCAGTCCGGACCGTCGACCCGAAATAAGTTTTGTTTTTCGTAAATAAACGAGAAATCAACGGAGAAAAACTTATAAATCCACATATAGAAACGAAAGGAAACAACTAGATTTAATTCTATGTTTCTTCATCTATATTAATTAATTTGATTCTAGGTTTTCAAACTCAAATTTTAAGTAGAATCAAATTAATGAATATTTAGATGGTATTTCCGATCTATCTTTGATCTAAGTATTCGGCGGATCATCACCACCAACAAACAACGATTTTGCCAAAAATCGGCACGTGGATTCGCGTGGCCTTGTGGATTCAAGGTGCTACCGCTCTCGTGGATTCGGAGCGAGGTACATTCGTGTGATCGAGACGTACTACTTGGTGGAGACCGCGGATTCGGTCAGACGTCGTGGACTCGACGTTGGACGGCGTGGATTCGGCGTTGGACGCAAATCATGGATTCGAGGCGCGTTGCAGAGCAAGCGGAGAAGATATACTAGGAGCGTATGGAAAAAGGTTGAGTCGTGTGTGAGTGCGTTATATCACCTTTGTACGTGTTATAATTCAAGTGGATTTTACTGTGTGATCGGTCCCGTGATTTTTTACTCCTGGTTTTGGAGTTTTCCACGTAAAATCTCTGCGTGTTATTTATTTTTCCGCATTGGGTTTTATTACACAAAGATTTTTGAGTGTTTATTGTTTACACCTATTCACCCCCCTCTAGGTATTTTTTTCCCTATTTAGATCCATATTATCATAACCCAACAAGTGGTATCAGAGCGGGAATAGGGTTGTAAACAATGGTTGAAGGTGGAAACATCAACAGACCACCGTTCTTCGATGGAACAAACTATGCCTACTGGAAAGTACGGATGAGGGCATTTTTAATTTTCATTGATGAACGGGTGTGGCAATCAATAGAATTTGGATAGACAAATCCTACTGAAATTATTGCTGATGTTCGCACCATCAAACCTAGGTCGAAATAGACCAAGGAAGAAATTGATGCATCTTCTTACAACAGCAAAGGGATTAACGCCTTATTTAATGCTTTGTCGCAAACCGAATTCTCTCGCGTCTCGGCATATGAGACGGCGAAATAAATCTGGGATGTTCTACAAGTTACACATGAGGGAACAAGCTTTGTAAAGATTAAAAAACTGCAAATGCTTACGAGCAAATTTGACTCCATTTTTATGGCAGAAAATGAATCTTTTATAGATTACTATACACGATTGCAAGACATCGTGAATACATGTGCTAACTTGGGAGAGAAAATTTCAGAATCTAAAGTTGTAAGAAAGATTTTAAGGACTCTTCCTGAGAGATTTCGCCCAAAGGTTGTAGCCATTGAAACAGTTAAACACTCGAACGAAATCCGTGTAGAAGAATTAGTTGGTGCACTTCAAACTTATGAAATGACATTTCCTACTAACTATTCTTCTGGAAAGGCATCCTCTTCTAAGTCTTCAGGTTTTGCGCTGAAATCAACAAAAGAAGAAGATGCGGATTCATCTTCCTCAGACGATGACGAGAACCTATCAATGGAGGATTTCGAGAAGCAACTTGCGCTGCTCTTGACAAAGAAATTTCGCCGAAACTTTCGAAGGGGTAATTCAAGTAAAACCCCATCCTTCGTAAAGTCGAAGAAAGGCAAAGGTTCTTCAAGCTTTAAGTCAAGAAAGCAAGAGAGTTTTTCAAAAGACAAGAAAAACTCGGAGGGACAAGTCCAATGCTTCAAGTGCCGAGGCTACGGTCACATCTCAACGGAGTGTCCCAACAAGAATCCGTCAAAGAAGAAGGCGATGCAAGCCGTCACTTGGGATGACACCTCAACTTCCAATGAGTCATCTTCCAGTGATGAAGAAAACAACGCAACGTCATTCCACGCGTCCACAACTTCACCTTACATGTGCTTTATGGCAAGTACATCTGATTCCTTGTCCAACTCCTCCCAAGTTGAAAAGAATGCAACGGACGACGAATCAAGTAATTCCGAAGGTGAAGACTTTGCTTTTGCCTACCATAAACTTTTAAAGGATTCAAAGAAATTGGCAAAGCAAAACAAGAGTTTGAGAGGGAGATTGCAGGATCTCGAAGAAGAAGCAAAAAGGGCAACTTCTCTCTCAAATGCTCTTGAAGTGAAAAGGGATAACTTGATCAAAATAAATGTTTCCCTTCAAGAGAAAAATAAGCATTTCGAGAAGGAATACGTAAAATTGGTGGATAAAGCAAGTTACTTCTTGAAGCTCTACTCCGAGGCTCGTCAGGAAAAAATGGAAATTACAAAGACCATTTTCCAACTCAAGGATGATTTGAAGTGATTTTCTTCTGGAAGGAGTAAGTTGGATAAGTTGCTTGGTCTTGGTCAAACAAATCGTTTGGGCCTTGGATACAATCGAACTGGAGACAGTCCTCGTTCGAGTGAGACAATTTTTGTGCCCCAGTCGGTGTCTCCTCCTCCGACGACGGAATTCACTGCATACAACACAACAAGCCTACCTCGGGATTATCAAGTACAAAGGTATGTTTTCGTTGTGGTTTTGCAGGGCACATACGAAGAAATTGCAAGATTGGAGCGAAACGATCAAATCAAGCGCCTCTTGCAACAACTACCAACAAGATCATTCCCCGGAAATCAAAAGAGAATTTTTCAAAAGAAAAGAACCTTGGTAGTTCACCCCACAAGACGATGATGTCAAAGAAAGCCGATGAATCAAACAAGATGCTTTCACCAAGGAAAATAACATCACAAACATTACCGACGCAGTCCAAAAAGGTTTGGGTGCGCAAAGGTGAAATCTTCCCTTGTCTTGTTGTTCATACTTCTTTGCATGCTTATGACAACTCGTCTTGGTATCTGGATAGTGGATGTTCCCGTCACATGACCGGTGATAAAAACAGTTTTCAAACTTTAGAGAAAATCTCCGGAGGACTTGTAGTTTTTGGAGACGGTCGTTTTTCTAAAATTGTTGGAAAGGGGACAATCACTATTCCAGAAGGCCCGGTTTTGAACAATGTCTTATTCGTTGAAGGCCTTAAGACTAACCTCATTAGCATTAGTCAACTTTGTGATATTGGCTTTTCAGTTAAATTTTCTTCTGCAGAATGTATTGTAACTGATAAGGACCATGTATTCTTTTTGAAAGGGGTTAGATCTGAAAATAATTGTTATGTTGTTCCAAACAAAATTTCTGAACATTGTAACCTAGTTTCTTTGTATAATAAAACTCTTTGGCATGGAAGACTAGGTCACATAAATTTTAAGGAACTAGCAAGGATTTCTAATAAAAACGTGGTTAAGGGAGTTCCAAGATTATCTTTTAAAGAAAACATTGTGTGTGGAGGTTGTAAAAAGGGAAAACAATCAAGGGCTGCACACAAGAATTTGAACCATGTGGGAACCAAACGGCCTTTAGAATTACTGCACATGGACTTAATGGAGCCGACTCGTCAACCAAGTTTGGGAGGTAAATGGTACATTTTTCTTTTGGTTGATGATTTCTCTAGATACTCATGGGTAACATTTTTAAAAAAGAAAGCGGATACTTTCGATTCTTTTCATGAGATTTGTCATCGTGTTATGATCGAGAAAAATGAAAAAATCGTTCGTGTTAGAAGTGATAGAGGTGGAGAATTTATAAATTCTAAATTCATTGATTTTTGCACTTCCAACGGCATAAAATATGAATTCTTTGCACCCTATACACCTCAGTAGAATGGTGTAGTTGAGCGCAAAAATAGGGTAGTACAGGAGATGGCGCGGGTTATGCTTCATAGCCGGAAACTCCCATTACATTTTTGGGCTGAAGCAGTAAACACCGCCGTCTACGTAATTAATCGTGTGTATTTGCGCCCAGGAACTTTAAATACACCATATGAACTATGGTTTTGTAGAAAACCAAATATCAAATATTTTCGAATCTTTGGGAGTCGCTGTTACATTTTACGTGATCGCGAAAATCTTGAAAAATTCGACTCTCGAAGTGACGAAGGGATTTTCATGGGTTATTCTACAAACAGTAGAGCATATCGGGTATTTAACCTGGAATCTAAAACGATGGTAGAATCTTTTAATGTTAAAGTAGATGAAGCTTTTCATTTTACATCTGATAAATCTACCCCTTATATGTCTCTTGATGATGATACTCCTGTAAATGCATCTTCTCATGATAATTCTTCCGATAATGTTGATGCATCTAATGGTTCTTCTAGTTTATCTGACTTGCAGGAATCATCACACGTATCTCCGAGCACTCCGTTACCTCAAACGCTACGTATCTCCAAGGATCATCCAGAGTCAAACATTATTGGAGACCCACAAGAAGGAGTCAGGACTCGGAGACAGTTGGTTTGTGGAGTCGCATGTTACGTCTCCATGATAGAACCAAAGAACGTCGATGAAGCTCTTCTGGATGATTACTGGATTGAAGCAATGCAAGAAGAGCTCCATCAGTTCGAAAAGAACAAAGTCTGGGAACTAACGAAGCCACCGAAGCAACACAACATCATTGGTACTAAGTGGATTTTCAAGAACAAGAAAAACGAGGATGGTACCATTATCAGGAACAAAGCACGCCTAGTTGCTCAGGGCTACTCACAAATTGAAGGTATAGACTTTGATGAGACGTTTGCCCCGGTAGCTCGTCTCGAGTCGATTCGTATTTTGTTCACAATTGCTTGTCATTTTAAAATCAAACTCTTTCAAATGGACGTTAAGAGCGCCTTTTTAAATGGGTTTTTGAACGAGGAAGTTTATGTGGCTCAACCGAAAGGTTTCGTTGACCATAAACAACCTAACCATGTTTTTCGTTTGAAAAAGGCTCTTTACGGTCTAAAACAAGCACCGCGAGCGTGGTACGAAAGGTTGACAAAGCACCTTTTGGAAAAGGGCTACACTCGAGTGGGAGCAGATCGGAAGCATTATCAGGATAACTTCATTGTGGCACAAATCTATGTCGATGACATTGTATTTGGTGCAACAAGGGATAACGATGCTTCTAAATTCGCTGAAACCATGGAAAGCGAATTTGAGATGTCCATGATGGGCGAACTAACATACTTTCTTGGATTGCAAGTGAAACAAAATGATAAAGGCATCCATCTGTGCCAATCCAAGTATGCAAAGGAGTTGGTCAAGAAGTTTGGACTAGAAAATTCTAAAGACTTTCCGACTCCAATGGGAACTAGCAACAAGGGATTAGGAAGTGAATCTCTTAGTGAAAGTGTAGACGAGAAGCTTTATCGCTGCATGATTGGAAGTCTACTCTATCTCACGGCTAGTCGCCCGGACATATCCTTTAGTGTTGGGATCTGCGCGAGATATCAGTCAGCACCAAAGGAGGTTCACCTGAAAGCGGTGAAAAGGATCATCCGGTACGTCAAAGGAACTTTGAATTTCGGAATTTGGTATCCTATGGGCACAACTCTCGACATAATAGGATATTCAGATGCCGATTGGGCAGGATCTGTGGATGATCGGAAAAGTACGAGTGGTGCATGTTTTTATCTTGGCCATTGTCTTGTGGCATGGCATAGTAAAAAGCAAAACTGCATTGCACTCTCGACTGCCGAAGCGGAATATATTTCAGCGGGTAGTTGTTCAACCCAACTCATTTGGATGAAAAGCGTGTTGAGCGACTTCCGAATCCCTACAACTTCGGTAACCATTCTTTGTGACAACACTAGTGCTATAAATATTTCAAAAAACCCTGTGTTGCACTCGAGAACAAAACACATTGAACTTAGATATCATTTTCTAAGAGAGCTAGTTGAATCAAGTATTCTCCAAATTTCCTATATTTCAACTGAAGATCAATTAGCTGACATTTTAACAAAACCTTTGGATCAAAAACGGTTTATTCATTTGCGTAAAGCAATTGGAATGCTTTCTTTGAAATAACACTTTTTGAAACCATTGTTTAGGTTAGGTTTTGTTTTGTGATTTTGTTCTTTATCTATACTTGTACATAGAACATTAATTGAGCATTAGTATTATTGACTTTAACTGCATCCTTTCATATATTTAGAAATTTATTATGCTTTAGATATCATAATAATTCATTTGATGCAATGATCATTTATGTCAATTAAGTCATCTTTAATTGATCAAAGTCAATTTCTCTCTCAAAGGATCTCTTGGTATTGTCTTTATCTTATTTGACAATTGAGTCAAGTATGAACACGAGATCAATTTTTGGTTGAATACCTCATATATTAAGTAATTGATAGCCAATTGAGGGGGAGTTTATCAAAATGTTTATGCTCATAAGATGTGGAAAGAGTTACATCCCAATGAAGAGTGTGAAAACTACCACCACATGGAGGAAAGAGCTACCACATCGATCGTCCGAGTACTGTGTGCAGCTACCACATGTATACCAAGCATGGTTTTTCGTGTTGATTAGATAAAATGCTTTTTGGAATACTTGACCCTGTCAAATTTCAAGGTTGGTATAAGGTAGGGATTTTATTGAAAGATGCTCAAAGAGCCACTCCCTATAATAAATTGACTAGATATATTATCTAACTTATTTGGGATGTCAAACATCTATCGATCTTTGTGTTTCATTTTCTTTACCAAATTGATGATTTGATAAACTCATTACTTATAAGATCGTGATAAATGCCATTGAACTTGTTCAACTTTAAGGGATTTAATTTTTATAAATTTTCGTTTCATTACTTGGATATTATTGATAGATTTAGCATAATCTATTTCTTTTGATATGAAACGATGAATTTTGTTTAAAGTTGACATACAAAAGTGCTTACAATCTTTTTCTGGACTTTGTAGAATTTTTCTAAATTTTTCTGAAGAAAAAGTTGGAGCCGATCCAGACTGGAATTTTTGTTCCGGAACCCGAACGGAGAAATTATCTGCGGGTAGCCGATCCGGACTGGATTCTTGTGTTGGGTTATGATAATATGGATCTAAATAGGGAAAAAAATACCTAGAGGGGGGTGAATAGGTGTAAACAATAAACACTCAAAAATCTTTGCGTAATAAAATCCAATGCGGAAAAAATAAATAACACGCAGAGATTTTACGTGGAAAACTCCAAAACCAGGAGTAAAAAACCACGGGATCGATCACACGGTGAAATCCACTAGAATTATAACACGTACAAAGGTGATATAACGCACTCACACACGACTCAACCTTTTTCCATACGCTCCTAGTAGATCTTCTCCGCTCGCTCCGCAACGCGCTTCGAATCCACGATTTGCGTCCAACGCCGAATCCACGGCGTCCAACATCGAGTCCACGATGTCTGACCGAATCCACGGTCTCCACCAAGTAGCACATCTCGATCACACGAACGTACCTCGCTCCGAATCCATGAGAGCGGTAGCACCTTAAATCACAAGGCCACGCGAATCCACGCGCCGATTTTTGGCAAAATCGTTGTTTTGTTGGTGGTGATGATCCGCCGAATACTTAGATCAAAGATAGATCGGAAATACCATCTAAGTATTCATTAATTTGATTCTACTCAAAATCTGAGTTTGAAAACCTAGAATCAAATTAATTAATATAGATGAAGAAACATAGAATTAAATCTAGTTATTTCCTTTCTTTTCTATATGTGGATTTATAAGTTTTTCTCCGTTGATTTCTCGTTTATTTACGGAAAACAAAACTTATTTTTTGGATCCCCTAAAAGATAGAATTAGGGTTTATTAATAGGTTAGAAACCATTGAAGAGGATAAGAATCAAAAGCTGCCTTATCTGGAAATTTTCGGGTCGACGGTCCGGACTGGAATAAGTACAGTCCGGACTGTCATTAATAAATAAAACTTTTCCAGAAAACCACGTTCGGGGTCCGAACTGAAGAAACCGCGGTCCGGACTGTTCATGCGATTTCTGCAAAATCCACGTTCAGGGTCCGGACTGAACCAGGGGTGTTCCGGACTGGATTTGCGTATGAATCTACCTATGTTCGGGGTCCGGACTGAAATACCCTGATCTGGATCCTGAACATATTACATGTCCAGTTTTTGATTTTTATGCGATTAAAAACTCATCTAAGTGTTTCTACACTATAAGAAGTATTCGGATCACCAAGGTTATTTAGTTAAACGTACCTGATCCTTTTGAATTCTTCTTTCTTGAGATTGAGGTATATGATCCAAACATCTTCATCTTCAATCTTCAAGACTCAAACACTTTCACGAAATACGCCAAGACAAATTCCTTAACATCTTGAGCCGATCCGGACCGTGGCTAGGGTTTTTAAGAAACAAAAGGGTATTTGATTTCTTTTTACAACAAACTTTTGTTTCTAAGTCTCCAGAGTTTCTCTCTCTAGAAAACAATCAATTTGGAGCCTTTTCGACTCGAGTTTTTCGGATTCAAGTAAGTTTCTTTGATCAAAATTCAATTTTTCCACTGGTTTTTCATTGTTCTTCAAACGTGAGTGGAAATCATGATTCAAATTCAATTCTAGATGATTTTTGATCAACTTTCTTTTGAAATAAGAACTCTGAGTAAATTAGTTTTGTTTATATGCCTTGTATTCACTTATTTAACGGATTTTTAGGTTTCGATTTCTGAAAATTCGGTTTTAGGGCATATAATGAGAATTTTTGAAAATTATGGAATTGATATATTTTTAAAATTCTTTTTGCAAAACTAATTTGATTCCTAGTCTCTCCACATGATAATGATTGTTTGGGTATAATTTTTTAAATTTTTGAAAATTAAACAATTTTTCGTGTTCTTGAGTTCTTGCTCGCAGGTTCTTTTATTACTAACGCACTAGCAGCAAAGATGGTTTTTGCTTGGATCATTGTGCTTCTTGTTGCCATGGTACACACACGAGCGACAAATAAACTAAAGAGAGCAAAGAAAACTCAAAGAAAAGGCGAGTATGTCCTTGTGGACGACTCCGAGACGGAATCTGTCGATTGGGATGAGGTAATGGAAGATGACGCAGCACCTGCTTCATCAATAAGGAAAGGTCCGAGTACAATAAAGGCGAAGACAGCGCCTACTGCTGCAGAGAAAGGCAAAGCTCCAATGCCACCAACATCTATTTCGGTGAAAAGAAAAAGAGTAGCTCGACGGATGGGACGAGCACGAGGGATTGAAATTGAAGAACCAATGGCTCATGATTCACCACCTCGTGAGGAACATGTGTCTATTAATACAGACCGACTGAAAGCTTTTGAAAATTGAGAATGTATTGGAGAAAGACACGTTAATATTGGAGCTCTTCGAGACCATTCTTCGGCGTTTGGAAATCTGATTGAACAAGGCAATCTCTCTCAAGTTTGCAAATTTTCGAAAACGCTTGGATACTGTTTGCATCTGGTATGAACCTTCTACACAAATGCACTGCAGCTTCAAGAACATGAAGACGGTCCAATGGAGTTTTATACGATTGTCCGAGGGACAAGACTCAAAATAACTCCATATTTAATTGGAGAAGTCCTAGGGATGCAATCCAGCATGACAGGGATCAATTACTTGAAAGGGAGGAGTTTAACAAACGTGTTGTGGCAAACTATTGTGAAGGGAATATGCATGGCGGAAACTCAGTCAACTAGAAATTCTGTTAAGTCCAAAGAACTTTGACCTGAGTACTGGTTCCTCAACTTCATCATTTGTTACAATATTCTTCCGAACATGCAGACGAAAGTCCTACGATGGGATCGAATGCTTTTCTTATATCTATTAGGACATTCGTCAGAGGCTGTGGGTTTGAACATCAATATTCCATACATCATTTGGAATAGGATGACACGGTACGTTGAGCATCCTCATCCAACGGAAAGACTACCATTCCCATTAATCATAATGAGAATTCTAAGGAAATTCAAGGTTGATATCAGCTCTACAAGTTATCAACACTGCTTAGGTATGATTAATGATTCGATAGTTATTAAGTCTTTTCATAAACTGCCTCATGCCACCCCAACTCATCCGCGCGGAAAGAAACCCTCCGTCGGTACTTCTGCATCACCTTCAAAGCAAGTACCCATGTCAGATGATGAAGCATCTGTGACGTCAATTTATAAGGAGCAGCAACGATTATCGTTTGAACAAGAACAGATCACAAAAGAACAGAAGCGCATCTCTGATGAGCTTGAAATAATCACTGCAGCCCAAATCACTCTGACAAAGAAACTCACTTCGATGAAGAAGTTGATGAAGAAGATGTTTTCAAAGATGGGATGTAGTAGCTCTGAAGACTCTGAGTCTGACACTTGATTATTTTTTTTTGTTTTTGCAGGTTTTAGTCTTAGTTCTTACAATTTTTAAACTTTTTAACTCCCTTTTATTTTTGTAATTTTGGCTATGTTTAGTGACAAAAAGGGGGAGAGAGATATGAACTGTTTTGGCAATGGTCGGTCTGTGAGAACTTTGAACTTTGGAACGATTAAAACTTGGAGGTAAGTATACAACAACTTTGGTTTGTATTGTGAATGAATGCATGTCTCGATTAACTATTTGACTAACTATTTGGGCATGTAATATTACTAACAAGTTGTTTGATGACTAACAAACTTATGACATTTGAAATTTATTGATTAGAAGATATGTCTATCTCTGATTGGTATTTTAATACATATCTGATTCTGTAAATGTCATGGTAAGTATAAACTTCATTTCTCTCTTTGGTTTTTGAATACTAAAATTCTTGAGGTATCTAATGATTTCTCTTGTCAAGAATTATTTCTTTTGCAGAGAGTACAGATGTCTAAGTCTAGAGTCTGTTTTAGGAGTTTATCTCGTGTATTCGTTTTTATTTGGATCTCATTTGTAAATTTTTATTGTATGGTGATAGCAACAAAAATATCTTTTTGAATTTTCTTAAACTGAATTTTTGTTTTGTCACGAAACCGCCAAAGGGGGAGATTGTTAAGGAATTTGTCTTGGTGTATTTCGTGAAAGTATTTAAGTCTTGAAGATTGAAGATGAAGAAGCTTGGATCATGTATCTCAATCTCAAGAAAGAAGAATTCAAAAGTATCAGGTACGTTTAACTAAATAACCTTGGTGATCCGAATACTTCTTATAGTGTAGAAACACTTAGATGGGTTTTTAATCGCATAAAAATTAAAAACTGGACATGTAATATGTTCAGGATCCGGATTAGGGTACTTCAGTTCGAACCACGAACATAGGTAGATTCATGCGCAAATCCAGTCCGAAACACCCCTGGTTCAGTCCGGACCTCGAACGTGGATTTTACAGAAATCGCATGAACAGTCCGGACCGTGGTTTCTTCAGTCCGGACCCCGAACGTGGTTTTCTGGAAAAGTTCTGTTTATTGACGACAGTCCGGACCCTACTTATTCCTGTCCGGACCGTCGAGCCAAAAATTTCCAGATAATGCAGTTTTTGATTCTTATCCTCTTCCAACGGTTTCTAACCTATAAATAAACCCTAATTCTATCTTTTAGGGTAATCCAGAATAAGTTTTGTTTTCCGTAGATAAACGAGAAATCAACGGAGAAAAATTTATAAATCCACATATAGAGAAAAAAGGAAATAACTAGATTTAATTCTATGTTTCTTCATCTATATTAATTAATTTGATTCTAGGTTTTCAAACTCAGATTTTGAGTAGAATCAAATTAATGAATACTTAGATGGTATTTCTGATCTATCGTTGATCTAAGTATTCGGCGGATCATCACCACCAACAAAACAACGATTTTGCCAAAAATCGACGCGTGGATTCGCGTGGCCTTGTCGATTCAAGGTGGTACCGCTCTCGTGGATTCGGAGCGAGGTACGTTCGTGTGATCGAGATGTACTACTTGGTGGAGACCGTAGATTCGGTCAGACGTCGTGGACTCGACGTTGGACGCCGTGGATTCGGCGTTGGACGCAAATCGTGGATTCAAGGCGCGTTGCGGAGCGAGCGGAGAAGATCTACTAGGAGCGTATGGAAAAAGGTTGAGTCACGTGTGAGTGCGTTATATCACCTTTGTACGTGTTATAATTCTAGTGGATTTCACCGTGTGATCGGTCCCGTGGTTTTTTACTCCTGGTTTTGGAGTTTTCCACGTAAAATCTCTGCGTGTTATTTATTTTTCCGCATTGGGTTTTATTACGCAAAGATTTTTGAGTGTTTATTGTTTACACCTATTCACCCCCCTCTAGGTATTTTTTTTTCTATTTAGATCCATATTATCATAACCCAACAGGAGGAGTCCCGGCCTTCGGAGATCAGTGAGTTGAGGGCCATGGTGGCCCAGTTGGCGAAGAGTCACCGCCAGCAGGAGCAGAGGTTAGAGCATCTACTTGCCCAGAGAGAGGCGCCTCCCCCTACTACTTTTGAGGCCCTTGTACCACCAGTTATGCCACCAGTACCGACGGCGCCATCTTCGAGTAGTGGTGCAGCGGGAGCGATCCGGCCGTTGACCCCGGCAGAGGAGCAGGAGATTGCTGACAAGCTCACTCAGTTTTGTCAGCGGGGACCGCCTAGGCTTTTGGGGCGGAGCACTCAGCCATGGGAGATTGGATCTTGGCTAGAAGCAATGGAGAAGTTATTCCGGGACTTCTTCATTGACCAGAGGTTCAGAGTGCACATGACAGTGCATTGCTTGGACGGGGATGCAGATGCCTGGTGGCGTCGGGTAGAGCCCTTGGTGTAGTGGTCCAGGATTTCGTACAGTTTTTTTCGTGAATTCTTGGTGTGAAACACCTATCATTGGTGTATAAGGCCCACAGAGCATCAAAGGGATGCTACGGATGGACACAGTGTGGTATTTACTATTGGTTTGGCCTTTGGCTGTATTTGCTGAATTTTAGAGAAGGCTTTGGGCCACACGGAGGCCATATTTGGATTCAGCGCGGAAAAACGCTTGAAAACGGCTATTTATTTATATTTTTCGGAGTCCGGATGCCCAAAAACGGACCCCCGGAAGTTTTCTGCGCAAAATGGTGCACGGGGGGAGCTGTGGACCGGCCGAGGACACGTGGCGGCCTTTGATTGTGCCGGCGCATGCCTCCCGGTCCACGGAAAGGGCCGCCGGTGCACGGTGGACCGGCGGGCCACGTGGCGGCACGCGGTTGGCCCGGTGCATTGCGCGCGGCGCACGGGGGCAGGCGCGGGCAGCTTGGGCAGGCCGGGCAGGTGCGGAGCGTGCGCGGTGCACGGTGGACTGGGGCGCGCCACGTTGCGGCCCCGGATTGGCCGGTCCATGTGCGCGTGGCGCACGCAGCACCGCGCGGCTGCGGTCGTATGCGCACGTGGGCGGCGCGCTGGCCGACCGGCGCCGTCTCGGGCGGGGAGGCGCACGCGGCGACACGTGTCGCCGCACCGTAGGCGGGCGCCGCCCACCGCACCGCTGATTGCGAGGGACTCATGGCGCTTCCCCGCTGGGCCCGCACGGCTGCCGCCTGTTTGGCGGACACGTGTCAGGCCCTGGGGCGGGTCGGACGGCGTGTGGCGTGTGGCGGGATCCAGTGCGCGAGCTGGGCTGGGCCCGGCCGCACTGTGCGCGCCCGGAAATTGGCGGGCCGGGCCGCACTGTTGGCGCCCGAAATCGGGCTGGGCCGGACCGGGCGCCCGAAACCAGGGACATGGTGGGGATTTTTGCAAAAGATTTTTTGGGCCTATAAATACAGCCCACCTCTCCCTCTTCTCTTTCTTTTTCCGAAGTGTAGAGAGGGAATGAGAGGGAGGGACCTTTAGCAAAGTTGTTCCTCACTATATTTTCTACCTCGTGGTGCGTTCCCAGATTTTCTGGAAGCTCGACAATGACGATCCGGATTTTACAGTGTGCCTCGGTTTTCCCCCATTTTCGGCCAGTTATCATCGCATTTCAGTCCGAGGAGTCCCCTGCGCAGTACAGGAGTCCTTTTTCGACGATTTCCTCACCGGTGTGTTCCTGAGAGGTAGGGCTTCGTTTTCCGTGTTGATGGTTTCTCTGGATTCCGATTCCTTGGCATGATTCCCGAGGTGTTTTGACCCCTCTTTTGCTGTTTGGATTTTTGGATAGCGGCAACTTTGACGAATTGTTTCTCGGCGTAGGAATATCAGATCGAGGCGATTCAAGAGTCGATTTTGGGCTACTTTTCGCGAGGAACGTAATCGTGATCTTTTTGGGATATTTGGAGCTCGGGACAGAGGTGAAATTCCTCGTTTTGCGTGCTGATTTTAAAAATAGCAAAATCTGTTTTGAGACTTGTAGTTTTTACACCGTGTACACTTATGTGATGTTGTAGGATACTGTTTCAGCTGACGGTGTGCTTAGAGGACAGCGGGTATTTTCTTGGTGTGTTGTGCATGCTTTTCGAGGTGGGTGGTTGTGTTTCCCTCTTTGTTGACATGCTCACTAGGAGTATTAGAGTTCCCCAATTTTATATGTGACAACTAGCTATTAGTATGTGAACCTGTTGCAATGCCCCCTAATTTAATTGAAAGTCTTTATGTGATAAATTGGGACAATAATGTTGGACAATTGCTATATCGTAACCCCGCATGCAAATAAGTATCACACTAATGTTTTAAAATAATTCCTTGCAATAAACCTTGTCACTTTTCTAAAGCTTTTTAAAAGGACAATTGCATGCTTACCTGGACACCTAGTTAGGCCACTGTTTACTGCAGCACTATATTATGGGACTTGACTTAGGAGAAAACAAGTTTTATTGTCATTCTTCTCTATCGATGCATGATGCTCGAGTCTGATCGGAATTTGAGATAGTGTAGTTGGATCTTGAGTCTGGGACAGTTTAGACTCGTCTTGGGGATTGTGGGGCATAGTGGCAACCACGGACGTTAGGCGGTTGGCCAGATGTTCTTACTTTATCAGATTGGGATTTATGGGATCAGCGGCGACCGCGGATTTTGGGCGGTTGACCGGATGTTGTTATTGCATTGGATTGGGTATCGAATTTCTCTAGTGGATGGTGTTTTCCACTTATTGAGTACTATTGCATCTGATTGGGGATCAGATTTCTTTAGTGGATGGATATTCCCACTTTGATCATAGTCATGATCCAGTCCTGCTATATTGCGATACTTGACAGAGATACTTGTGATATTGGTTACAGAGATGCTTGATACAGAGATACTTTACTCGTGTGGGTCGCTCCCCTCGAGTGCCACTCCGGAGTAGGTTTTAGACCGTGTTGGGTTCCGGTCATTCAGACAGTGGAGATACTGAGTTCATGAGATTGATGACAGAGCAGGCAGTGCCAGTTTTTACTGGTGTCTAGATTGGGTTTATCTGGTCAGGTTCTGTTCACGGATGCATTCATACAGTCATCTATTTCAGTATTGCATTTAGAGGCATTGTAGTAGCAGTTCCTTCTCAGCAGCCTTTATAGCTTACTACTGTTCCCTCCTTTTTGCCTCTTTATTCCTAGTGGGTGCGTCAGCATTAGAGGTTTTACCCACTAGGGGAGGCTACTGGTTTATCTAGTAGTTCTCACCCCCATTGTTGTTTTCTGTCTTCTCCCCTTTGTTTTGCAGAGTCATCTGCGGGAGCTGCTGGGCCATTAGCGGCTGATCGAGGTAAGAGGATTGCGGACTAGCTAGATCATCTACCCCGACTGTGAGAGTAGCTGGACTTTTATTGTACCCCTTTTGTATCTCAGACTATAGTAGTTTACTTTTGGGTCTGGCTTTGGCCAGCTGGTTGTGTATTTATGGTGAGCTGGGAGTTTATTGTACTTTTATTTCTGCTTTTACTTTCTTTCAGTCTGAGATTACTTTTAGTTCTTTTAGTACAGCTCTGTTTATGCTCTTTTATTGTATATTATCTATCTGAGCAGGTTACCAGCGCTTCGTGTACATGGAAAATTCTGTGTGCACGGCGGATCTGTTGGCGGGCCCGGGTTCTGGTTTACACCCGGGGCGTGACAGATTAAGTTGGTATCAGTGCTTAGGGATAGATCAGTTGGGACTTAGGAAACCCTAGGCTTTTTGGCAGACCCTAGGATGATAGGGCACGAGAGACGTGATATTTCGCGAAAGTCGTTGATTTATTTATTGGACTCTTCCAGTGAGTGAAGAGGGATCGACATACCCAATTTCTGGTGGACCGTTATGTTGGCTGCAGACAACATAAAGTCGCAGAAATAGGGGGATGTCTTTGACTTTCGCTAGATTGGGTCGTGTGGGGTTTTATTGCTGATTTGTGGCTTTTTGTGACAGTATGTCGCCCCGTCGTCGTTTTTCCGCCGGGGGTATCCCCACTCCTTCTGAGGAGCCCGAGCAGGCGGTATCTGCCGAGCTGGGGGAACTGCGGGTCTTGGTGACCCATTTGGTGGTGAGGAGCTTTCGACAGGACCAGCGCCTGGAGCAGCTGCTGGCGCAGAGGAGTGATTCGGCAGTTGGAGAGAGGGCTAGGGCTTCAGAGCAGCGTTTAGAGAGGAAACGCCCAGCCCTGGATGTTGTTGGACAGGCCAGTTCTCGTAGACGGCCACGGTTTCGCGGCAGGTGTGTTTTCTGTA
Organism: Tillandsia fasciculata; assembly: GCA_029168755.2. NCBI lineage: Eukaryota > Viridiplantae > Streptophyta > Magnoliopsida > Poales > Bromeliaceae > Tillandsia > Tillandsia fasciculata. The sequence goes on along the minus strand of JAQOTM010000210.1, from coordinate 225,703 downwards.
GGGGACAGCATCCATCAGGTACCTTGGACTTGAGGCAGGGTCGATGCTTCCGATGTGGACAGTCTGGCCACATCCGAGCTACATGCCCCCTTCCGACCTTAGTAGCACCTTCTTCGGCGTTGGCCTCTCTCGTATCCCAGCAGAGGTCTCGACAGCAGCAGCAGCAGTCACGACAATTGCGAGCTCCCTACAGTTGTATTTTCTGTGGAGGTCAGCATTTTTTCGGTACCTGCAACCAGCGGTGGGGTCGCTGCTATGGGTGTGGACAGCCCGGGCACAAGCGAGTTGCGTGCCCCTCGGGGACGGCTGCGGCACCTACTTTAGTGTCCGTTCCTACTACTTCGCAGCTGCAACCGGGAGCTTCTCCGGCAGGTCTCCGGGCAGACCGAGTTTCGCCTCCACACCCTTCTGGTGAGAGACAGCCGTTGTTGAGCAGTCATGATGGCTTAGCACAGGCGGGGGATTCTGCTACAGCTGACTGTGTGATGGCAGGTATGGTCTATTTCTGGCATTTGGATTCATATCTTATTTGTTATACGAGCATCGCATTCTTTCATTAGTAGATCATTTGCATCGTTACATGAGTTAGAGGTAGGACTTTTACCACGTGCACGAGAGGTACAGATTCCCGATCACACTTTGCACGTGGAGGAGTGCTGTTGGTCCTGCCCGATGCAGATCGAGTCCTGGATTATGCCAGCAGACCTGTTGGTCTTGAGACAGCTGAGGACTTTGATGTAGTTCTTGGGATGGACTGGCTGGCTCGGTATTTCGCGACTATTGATTGTGCCGCGAGGACTGTCACTTTTAGAGAGCCAGGCCAGGAGATGTTTGTATATCGGGGATGTCAGAGTGCTTTCTTTGCCTCTATGGTTTCGACTTCCCGAGCGAGGCGGATGATTCATCGAGGATGTGTAGCCTTTTTGGCTAGTGTTGTTGAGGGGCCTACGACGGCACCGGGACTCGGGGATATTCCTATTGCCCGCGAGTTTCCGGATGTTTTTCCACCTGAGCTGACTCGTATGCCGCCAGACAGAGAGATTGAGTTTGTGATTGACGTAGTTCCAGGAACTGCGCCAATCTCTAAGGCTCCTTATCGGATGGCACCGGCTGAGCTGCGAGAGCTTAAAGCACAGCTGCAAGATTTGATGGATAAGGGCTTTATTAGACCAAGTGTGTCGCCTTGGGGAGCGCCGGTGCTATTCGTGAAGAAGAAGGATGGGTCACTTCGGTTGTGTGTGGACTATAGGGAATTGAACAAAGTGACCATCAAGAACAAGTACCCTCTGCCGCGCATCGACGATCTCTTTGATCAGCTGCAAGGGTCTTGTGTCTTCTCTAAGATCGATCTACAGTCTGGTTACCACCAACTGAAGGTGAAGGCCGAGGATATTCCTAAGACTGCTTTCAGATCACGGTATGGGCATTATGAGTTTACAGTTATGCCGTTTGGATTGACTAATGCCCCTGCCGCCTTTATGGACTTGATGAACAGGATATTTCGGCCCTTTCTGGATCGTTTTGTGGTGGTGTTCATTGATGATATCCTTATTTACTCCCGAAGCGAGGCCGAGCATGAGGAACACTTGAGGACTGTGCTACAACTTCTACGAGAGAAGAAGTTGTATGCCAAGCTGGCAAAGTGCGAGTTTTGGCTTCGGGAGGTAGCTTTCTTGGGCCATGTGATTTCCGCCGCTGGTGTGGCTGTAGACCCGGCGAAGATTGAGGCAGTTCGTGATTGGCCCCGACCGACGACTGTATCAGAGGTGCGCAGCTTCATGGGTTTAGCTGGTTATTATCGTCGGTTTGTGGAAGGCTTTGCAAGCTTTCCACACCCCTCACTCGGTTGACGCGTAAAGGAATTAAGTTTATCTGGAGTGAGGACTGCCAGAGGAGCTTTGAGGAGCTAAAGGATAGATTGATGACCGCTCCTATCCTTTCCCTCCCTGTTATGGGGAAAGGATATGTGATCTACAGTGATGCATCGCACAGTGGACTTGGATGCGTGCTGATGCAGGAAGGGAGGGTAATTGCTTATGCATCGAGACAGCTTAAGGATTACGAGAAGAATTACCCTACCCATGACTTGGAGCTTGCTGCCGTGGTGTTTGCACTGAAGCTTTGGCGCCATTACCTATATGGAGAGCACTGTGAGATCTACACCGACCACAAGAGCCTAAAGTACCTGTTCATGCAGAAGGAACTGAATTTGAGGCAGCGCAGATGGTTAGAGCTACTGAAGGATTACGATGTGGATATCCTTTACCATCCAGGAAAGGCCAACGTGGTTGCAGATGCCTTGAGTAGGAGAGCGGTGCAGAGTTTGTCCATGTTGATTACAGATCAGGCGCCATTGTTAGAGGAGTTGAGACGGCTCGAGATAGAGGTTGTATCCCCTGGGGTCTCTGCTAGACTGATGTCTTTGGTCGTGCAGCCCACTCTGCTGGAGAGGATCCGAGAGAGACAGAGTGAGGACCCCTATTTGACCAGGATTAGAGATCAGATTCCGAGTGATCGATCAGGGGATTTTTCAGTGGATGCTTCGGGAGTACTGAGGTACAGGGACCGAGCATGTGTGCCAGTGGATGCTGAGATCAGAGAGCAGATATTGAGGGAGGCCCATTATACACCTTACACCCTTCATCCTGGGGGGACTAAGATGTATAAGGACCTCAAGGCACACTTCTGGTGGAATGGCATGAAAAGGGATATTGGGAGGTTTGTGTCTCAGTGTTTAACTTGTCAGCAGGTAAAAGCTGAGCATCGAGTGCCAGCTGGCAAGTTACAAAGTCTCTCAATTTCCGAGTGGAAATGGGACCACATTACGATGGATTTTGTGGTCGGATTACCGAGGGCACAGGGAGGTGCAGATGCTATCTGGGTAGTGGTGGATCGACTTACCAAGTCAGCGCACTTTTTGCCTATGCAGACTACTTGGCCACTCGAACGACTAGCCCAATTATACTTGGATGAGATAGTGAGGTTACATGGGGTGCCAGCTTCCATAGTATCAGACAGAGACCCGAGGTTTGCTTCGCGATTTTTGAGGAGTTTGCAGACCGCTTTGGGGACTCAGCTCAGATTCAGTACAGCTTTTCACCCACAGACTGATGGCAGTCAGAGCGGACTATACAGATCTTGGAGGACATGCTGAGGGCTTGCGTCTTGGATTTTGGCGGAGGTTGGATTCGACACGTATCTTTGGTTGAGTTGCGTACAACAACAGCTTTCAAGCGAGCATACAGATGGCTCCGTTTGAAGCGTTGTACGGACGCAAGTGTCGATCACCACTTTATTGGAGTGACGTAGGCGAGAGACGGACCTTGGGACTAGATTTATTGCTAGAGGCAGAGGAAAAGGTCAGAGTGATTCGACAGCACCTTCAGATCGCTCAGAGTCGACAGAGGAGCTATGCTGATGTTCGGCGATGAGACTTAGAGTTTCAGGTTGGAGATCATGTATTTTTGAAAGTCTCGCCGTCCAAGGGGATTAGAAGGTTTGGCATTCGCGGGAAACTCAGCCCCCGATACATCGGGCCCTTTGAGGTGTTGGAGCGTATCGGACCAGTTGCTTATCGACTTGCACTTCCCCGGAGACTTGCTAGTGTCCACGATGTTTTTCATGTTTCTACTCTGAGGAGGTACGTCTTCGACCCGTCGCACGTCATCGACTTTGCACCCCTCGAGATCAGCGAGGATTTGAGATATAAGGAGCGCCCACTGTGGATTCTAGATCGGGAGGTGAAAGAATTGCGCAATCGGACCATCCCCTATGTGAAGATCCTCTGGAGCAATCATGATAAGCGCGAGGCGACGTGGGAGCTCGAGTCAGAGATGATGGACGCCTACCCCTACCTGTTCGAGGCTCAGAATTGAGGTATGATTTTCGTTTCGAGGACGAAACTTTTGTTAGTGGGGGAGGATGTAGTGGTCCAGGATTTCGTACAGTTTTTCTCGTGAATTCTTGGTGTGAAACACCTATCATTGGTGTATAAGGCCCACAAAGCATCAAAGGGATGCTACGGATGGACACAGTGTGGTATTTACTGTTGGTTTGGCCTTCGGCTGTATTTGCCGAATTTTAGAGAAGGCTTTGGGCCACACGGAGGCCGTATTTGGATTCAGCGCGGAAAAACGCTTGAAAACGTCTGTTTATTTATATTTTTCGGAGTCCGGATGCCCAAAAAGGGACCCCCGGAAGTTTTCTGCGCAAAATGGTGCACGGCGGGAGCTGTGGACCGGCCGGGGACATGTGGCGGCCTCTGATTGGGCCGGCGCACGCCTCCCGGTCCACGGAAAGGGCCGCCGGTGCACGGTGGACCGGCGGGCCACGTGGCGGCACGCGGTTGGCCTGGTGCATTGAGCGCGGCGCACGGGGGCAGGCGCGGGCAGCTTGGGCAGGCCGGGCAGGTGTGGAGCGTGCGCGGTGCACGGTAGACCGGGGCGCGCCACGTGGCGGCCCCGGATTGGCCGGTCCATGTGCGCGTGGCCCACGCAGCACCGCGCGGCTGCGACCGTACGCGCACGTGGGCGGCGCGCTGGCCGACCGGCGCCGTGTCGGGCGGGGCGGCGCACGCGGCGACACGTGTCGCCGCACCAGAGGCGGGCGCCGCCCACCGCGCCGCTGATTGCGGGGGACGCGTGGCGCTTCCCCGCTGGGCCCGCACGGCTGCCGCCTGTTTGGCGGACACGTGTCGGGCCCTAGGGCGGGTCGGACGGCGTGTGGCGTGCGGCGGGATCCAGTGCGCGAGCTGGGCTGGGCCGGGCCGCACTGTGCGCGCCCGGAAATTGGCGAGACGGGCCGCACTGTTGACGCCCGAAATCGGGCTGGACCGGACCGGGCGCCCGAAACCAGGGACATGGTGGGGATTTTTGCAAAAGATTTTTTGGGCCTATAAATACAGCCCACCTCTCCCTCTTCTCTTTCTTTTTCCGAAGTGTAGAGAGGGAATGAGAGAAAGGGACCTTTAGCAAAGTTGTTCCTCACTATATTTTCTACCTCGTGGTGCGTTCCCAGATTTTCTGGAAGCTCGACAACGACGATCCGGATTTTACAGTGTGCCTCAGTTTTCCCCCATTTTCGGCCCGTTATCGTCGCATTTCAGTCCGAGGAGTCCCCTGCGCAGTACAGGAGTCCTTTTTCGACGATTTCTTCACCGGTGTGTTCCTGAGAGGTAGGGCTTCGTTTTCCGTGTTGGCGGTTTCTCTGGATTCCGATTCCTTGGCACGATTCCCGAGGTGTTTTGACCCCTCTTTTGTTGTTTGCATTTTTGGACAGCGGCAACTTTGACGAATTGTTTCTCGGCGTAGGAATATCAGATCGAGGCGATTCAAGAGTCGATTTTGGGCTACTTTTCGCGAGAAACGTAACCGTGATATTTCTGGGATTTTTGGAGCTCGGGACAGAGGTGAAATTCCTCATTTTGCGTGCTGATTATAAAAACAGCAAAATCTGTTTTGAGACTTGTAGTTTTTACACCGTGTACACTTATGTGATGTTGTAGGATACTGTTTCAGCTGACGGTGTGCTTAGAGGACAGTGGGTATTTTCTTGGTGTGTTGTGCATGCTTTTCGAGGTGGGCGGTTGTGTTTCCCTCTTTGTTGACATGCTCACTAGGAGTATTAGAGTTCCCCAATTTTATATGTGACAACTAGCTATTAGTATGTGAACCTGTTGCAATGCCCCCTAATTTAATTGAAAGTCTTTATGTGATAAATTGGGACAATAATGTTGGACAATTGCTATATCGTAATCCCGCATGCAAATAAGTATCACACTAATGTTTTAAAATAATTCCTTGCGATATACCTTGCCACTTTTCTAAAGCTTTTTAAAAGGACAATTGCATGCTTACCTGGACACCTAGTTAGGCCACTGTTTACTGCAGCACTATATTATGGGACTTGACTTAGGAGAAAACAAGTTTTATTGTCATTCTTCTCTATCGATGCATGATGCTCGAGTCTGATTGGGATTTTGAGATAGTGTAGTTGGATCTTGAGTCTGGGACAGTTTAGACTCGTCTTGGGGATTGTGGGGCATAGTGGCAACCGCGGACGTTAGGCGGTTGGCCAGATGTTCTTACTTTATCAGATTGGGATTTATGGGATCAGCGGCGACCGCGGATTTTGGGCGGTTGACCGGATGTTGTTATTGCATCGGATTGGGTATCGGATTTCTCTAGTGGATGGTGTTTCCCACTTATTGAGTACTATTGCATCTGATTGGGGATCAGATTTCTTTAGTGGATGGATATTCCCACTTTGATCATAGTCATGATCCAGTCCTGCTATATTGCGATACTTGACAGAGATACTTGTGATATTGGTTACAGAGATGCTTGATACAGAGATACTTTACTCGTGTGGGTCGCTCCCCTCGAGTGCCACTCCGGAGTAGGCTTTAGACCGTGTTGGGTTCCGGTCATTCAGACAGTGGAGATACTGAGTTCATGAGATTGATGACAGAGCAGGCAGTGCCAGTTTTTACTGGTGTCTAGATTAGGTTTATCTGGTCAGGTTCTGTTCACGGATGCATTCATACAGTCATCTATTTCAGTATTGCATTTAGAGGCATTGTAGTAGTAGTTCCTTCTCAGCAGCCTTTATAGCTTACTACTGTTCCCTCCTTTTTGCCTTTTTATTCCTAGTGGGTGCGTCAGCATTAGAGGTTTTACCCACTAGGGGAGGCTACTGGTTTATCTAGTAGTTCTCACCCCTATTGTTGTTTTCTGTCTTCTTCCCTTTGTTTTGCAGAGTCATCTGCGGGAGCTGCTGGGCCATCAGCGGCTGATCGAGGTAAGAGGATTGCGGACTAGCTAGATCATCTACCCCGACTGTGAGAGTAGCTGGACTTTTATTGTACCCCTTTTGTATCTCAGACTATAGTAGTTTACTTTTGGGTCTGGCTTTGGCCAGCTGGTTGTATATTTATGGTGAGCTGGGAGTTTATTGTACTTTTATTTTCGCTTTTACTTTCTTTCAGTCTGAGATTACTTTTAGTTCTTTTAGTACAGCTCTGTTTATGCTCTTTTATTGTATATTATCTATCTGAGCAGGTTACCAGCGCTTCGTGTACATGGAAAATTCTATGTGCACGGCGGATCTATTGGCGGGCCCGGGTTCTGGTTTACACCCGGGGCGTGACACTTGGAGTTCCAGATCACTCGGTAGTTACCCTGGTCGAAGTTCAGGCGGATGATTTTGGACACTTACTTTTCTTCGAGCCTGAAGAAAAAGCTGGAGGATGATCTGAAGAACCTGCAGCAAGGCGACCGGCCAGTACTGACCTACTTCCAGGAGTTTACATAGTTGCTCAACTGCGTACCTTATGTCGCCCGAGATGGACCTCACCAGGTGGAGCACTTCGAGACAGGTCTTCGCCCGGAGATTTACACTTTGGTGCATGCCCAGCGGCTGCAGACTCTTGAGGAGGCCGCGGAGCACGCTCAGTGGGTCGAGAGGGGAGACCACGTAGTTGCCAGACTTGGTGGTATGGTCGCTCAGAGCGCTGACAGGAAGCGACCAGTACAGGACGACGGGGGACAGGCCAGTTCTTGGAGGCCGCCCTGACCGCCATCGCCCCAGTTCTCGGGCCGGGGGTGCTCCGAGCGGCGAGGGCCAGGTGGATCCCAGAGGCCCCCACAGCACCAGCAGCAGCAGCAGCACTCACAGCAGCAGAGATCACAGTCACGGCAGCAGAGGCCTCAGCGGCAGAGACAGCAGCAGCAGCAGGCGAGGCAACCCCAGTCTAGCGTCAGGTGCGTTTTCTGCAGGGGTCAGTACTCGTCTGATACTTGTGACATGAGGTTCGGCGGCTGTTATCGGTGTGGACAGTCTGGCCACGTCCGAGCTACGTGCCGACTAGCGACTTCAGCAGCTTCCTCCTCAGCATCGGCCCCTTTTGTGCCCCAGCAGCGGCCCTATGCTCCAGCGAGCAGGGCTCCTTCCTCCCACCCTGCAGATTATCGACCTCCGGCACAGAGCGGGCGGGTCTACTCCGCCCAGGTTGAGGACTCCTCGGCAGCCGACCACGTGGTGGCAGGTATCACTTTACTTTTTGGTACTAGAGCTCACACTTTATTTGATACCGGTGCATCACATTCCTTCATTAGTAGAGCATATGCATCATCTCATGGATTAGAGTTGAGTCGGTTGCCACGTGCATTAGAGGTCCAGATTCATGATCATACTTTGCATGTAGAGGAGTGTTATTGGTCTTGCCCAGTACAGGTTGAGTCGTGGATCATGCCAGCGGACCTGATGGTCCTGAGTCAGCTGCGAGACTTCGACATAGTACTAGGGATGGATTGGCTAGCTCGACATTTTGCGACTATTGACTGTGCCGCGAGGACAGTTATCTTTAGTGATGTCACGCCCCGGGTGTAAACCAGTGTCACGCCCCGGGGGTCGAAACTGCGACCCGGGCTCGCTAACAGATCCGCCACCTATGCGAAACCCCGTATAGGCGAAGCATCCAACCTGCAAAGTATCATCTAATAACTAAAACAGATATCAGAGCTGAAGAAAAACTGCTATAATAAAAACCTGAATCACTGTACAACAGAAAAATAAAAGTACAATATCCATCTCCCAAAAATAATGATACAAAAATCTGATCCACCGACAAACTGAATACAAGTGAAAGCCACCTATACAACATCTATAAATCCAAAAAGGGAGATAAACCGAAATAATAAAATACAACTGAGTACAGTGAAACCCACAATCCGGGTTGGTACATCTATCCCAAATCAACACTCGATCCAATCTAGCGAAAGTCAAAAGGCATGTCCCCCTTCCCGAAGTACTATGTTGTCTGCAGCCAACATAGTTGCCACCGAAGGAAGACATGTCAATCACTCATCCCAAACCGCTCGGGAGAGTTAGAAACCCAATCAGGACTCTCGCTAAAAATCACGGCTCTCACGTGGGTCATCCTAGGGTTCAACTACAAGCCTAGGGTTCCTAAGTCCTCCAAGACCTACATCCTAGGCTCTGATACCACTCTAATCTGTCACGCCCCGGGGTCGAAACTGCACCCCGGGCTCGCCAACAGATCCGCCGCCCCTACGGGAAGCCCCGTAGAGACGTAGCGACTAACCTGCAAATAAACATCTATACTAGCAGATATCAGAGCTGAAATAGTAAAGACTAACAATAAATATAAAGTAAAACTGCCTCTCAGAAATAAGTACAAAGCATCCTCACCAAAAATATACAGAAGTCTCTCCAATATAGGAAAAATAAAAGGGTACAACTCGATACCTCACTACAAAAACTCTCAAACATGCCACACTCCAAAATACACATAGGGGCACCTCTAACACACACTGAAGCTGAAGGGGGAAGGGATCTATCTCGCGACTCCTTTACCTCGGTCTGTAGGAGCTGGATCAGCAACAGGAACAGCAGGAACCGGAGCAGAAGTCCGTGGGGAAAAGACACCACGACGGGTGTGAGAACTACATCCCACAGTAGTCCTCAGTGGGTGCCGCCAACAAGCCCGACGGTCTGCCCACTAAGTCTACTAGAGGCATGAAATAACCAATATAATGCTGAAAAGGAAAGCTGGAAAGATAAGGCCTACAGCTACTATGCCTCTAACTACATGCTCAAAAGTGGAACAGAAAGACCAATATGCCACAACTGACTCTCACTGAGGTCACCCAATCTAAACTGACTGCCACATCGGGTCCAGTCAACCTGCGCCTACCTACTGCTGTAGGTAAGTCCGTAGCTGCCAAAACTGGCTCAGCCAGAGGGACACAAGCATCGACAAGTCGCGATAGAGAGCTCAATCTCACGCCGGTACTCCAACCCGGTCTCTAGCTCAATCTCAACGCCGGTACTACAACCCGGTCTCGCCTACTCCGGAGTGGCACTCGAGGGGAGCGACCCACACGAGTAAAATATCCGCGCATCTCTGTCGAGCACAAATGTGGCTCATGCAGGCTATGATCCAAATCCTCGATCAACAAGATCGGCTAACCAACAATCACTGTCTCTCTCCCTGGCTAGAATCCACACACTGAGACTCACTGTCACTCTGACAGCTCCCAAGAAACCCAGATCTACCACCACTATCACTCACCCAAGGAAAGCTAATCTACAGACTGCTATCAACTCCACTCGGTCCCCAGACACGAGTGCAAATGCATCCCACAACCACCCGACCTCCCAGCCCACAACCCGGGCGAGAAAAACTAAGTCCAGAAATAATAAATATAACGAGTGATGTGAGAATGTCTAAAGCAGTAAAGAAACCTAGCCCAAGTTGAAGTTTTCTACAGTCTGGCTGAACATGATACATATGACAGGGGTGCTAGGTCCAGTTCCAAGATTTAATTAATTTGCATGCAGTAGGAATCACATGGAGATCACAAAATTCGACATCTAGCATACAAGAGTGCAACATACAGTTTATACATGCTTTTAACATAATTTGCTAGCATGCATGCTCCTACAAGATAGAATTAGAGTGCAGTCCATAGATTTTGAAAGCAAGGTCACCCACCTGAACTCGCTAACTGTCTGGAATTATACAGCTAAGAAGGTCCAAAAACAGCCCAAACAAAGTGTCCACCATGCTAGCAACACGATAGTAGTGCTCACAATATCCTGGGTACAACATAATCCAAAATTACACTTAATTTCCATACAATTTTCGCAAGTCACAAAATCTGCAGGAACAGTCCCAAGAAATCCGAAAATTTCACCTGAAAATCAATTTTCAAAAATTTTGAAAAAAATATGATGGCGATCCTCGCGAAGAGTAGATGTCGATAGAGTCCTGAAACGTTGAAAACCGAGTTCGGTAAGTCGAGAAATAAATTCGGCAAGGTGGTGTACTCAAACAATTCCTGCGTCAAAAACTGTAGCACTAAGCACAGAAGAACAGGGATTTTCACCTCTGCTAAAATCTCGAAAAAATCCAAGAAAAATACGAGCGCGTTCCTTCTGATCTGTAGATGAAAAGGTTGTATAAGCTCGTTTCCGTCTGACGCTCGTGCGCGAAGATATCGCCAAAACACTCCAATGCTGTCCCATAATCCACACAGAAAAAGGGTCAAGAAAGAACCTTGGGATCCGCGCCAACGACTCAAAACCGAAATGCGCGACCAAAATGAAAGATGAAGCCCTACCTGTTGGGAGTGTGTCGGCGCAAGAATTACTGAAAAAGGAGGTCGGGGTAGCCCAGGGGAATTTTTATACCGATCTGCGACGAAGAAGAACACCGAAGAAGAAACATCACGCCGCGCCGTAAAATCAAGAACCTTGGGATGCGTGCCCAAGAAAAATCTGAAACTCCTTCAGCAGATGCATAAGAAGATAAGAAAAAATTTTCCTTAAGGGTGCAAAGGCAAAAGAGTTCGGGAAAAGCCCGAAAAGAGAGGTGGAAGGGCCTATTTATAGGCCTTCCCACGAAAAGCCCACAAAAAAGGGGTTATTGGGCTTTCGGGCCCAATTTTCGGGCGCCCGGAAGATATCGGGCGGCTACAATGTTGGGCCCGGCCCAACACTGTGCGCGCCCGAATCCACGGGAAGCCGCAACGTGTCCCCGAGCTCCCCTCTGCACCCGGCGCACGCGCGCTCGCGTATCGCAGCGCGCCACGTGCCCCGACCGAAGGGCGTGGGCCGGCAGAGCTCGACCAATCGCGGGGCGCCACGTGGCGCCCCCACGTCCGGGCACCTGCCCCCAACCGCTCCGACCTGCCCCGTACGGCTCCCCTGGCGCGTGAACCGCGCGCGCGTGAACCGCGCGCGCGTGAGCCGGCCACTCACAGGCCGCCACGTGGCGCGCCCTGGTCCATGCGCCAGGCCGCGAGTCCCCGTGGACTGCGCACACTACGCCCGCCAATAGCGAGCTGCCACGTGTCCACTGCGCCGGCCCATGCACCAGCGCCAACACTCAGTGGACCGCGCCGTGTGGACCGGCCAATCCCGTGCCGCCACGTGGATTCCCGCCGGTCCACGCCTCCAGCCGTGCACCCCAGGCCTCTCCAGGCCGTTCCGTGGACCGGGCCGCGTGCACAGCCCAATCTGTCACGCCCCGGGGGTTTTTAGGTAAAGGTAAGCGGAAAAGCGTATGTATTTTTTTTTTCCTTTATAATTAAGTACCGACCTCGCCCCGGTGCGTGTCAGACCGCCACATATACAAATTCACTCTTCAAGCGGACAGAGTCTCCTTTGTATATGCACGGCGTCATACTTACAACAACAACAATAACAACATTCAACATATAATCTTTAACCACACAGTCACAGTCTACAAGTACGAAAGTGAAAGAGACATTCAATCACATTAAGAGGAACCTACGAGTTGCAGGCGGTGTCTACTCGACACCCATTCCTTTAAAAACATCTACACTTTCACAGTAAGGCGGCTACATCATTTTGAAAGGATAAAACCACAGGTTTTCAAAGCAGTGCCCACACGACACTTGGTTTTGGAAAGCATTTTCGAAACCCCTTTTTGTTCGGTATAAAACATGCCGCATACAAGTCATTAAGGAATATTATAAAGATCACATCACAAAACCGTCTCTCAATCCAACATCCACAACATTCCACAGTCAAGCAATTGAGAACTTAAACTTGGATAAAAAGAGATGAGATAACCCAAGCAAGAATAATGGAATAAACCTCATACAGCTAATGTTCTTTAATCGCTGCCTCACCGTCGTCCCGACTACTACACCTAGTCAAACCTGTCACGGAGTGGGTAAAGTCAGTGACAAATAAAGTAGATGTCTTAACGATTAACATAGATTCAAGAACAAACCGAATTACACCGGAACCTTTCGCTAATCCCCTGTCACAAAATAAGTTGGGCACCAACCCCAGAATACCTGTGTAGTGAACCGGAACTTGGTATATAAACCAATGTAAATAGAAATGGTATGAAATACTATTTTATTGAGTTGGAAAAGTACAGGATGACCTGGAAATGAATTGGGCCCAAATCGGGATTAAAATAAGATATCTGAAATCTTATGTGAGAAAGTGGGCCCAGATGGTAAGTGGAAAATTCACAGTCTCGGAAAGTTCTGAGAAAATTACGGGAGCTCCGTAATTGTGTTTTAGGGCCACAGTAAGAGTTTCGCGTCAATCGGACACCCGGATTGAGAGAACGGGCTCCGCCAGCGAATTCAAGGACAGCGGGACTTTTGTTAAATCAAAAGGGGCCTGGAATTCCCAGCGTAGGGTTTGCTGGTGGTTCGGTAACTTTCGGTGGCCTTGGCCGTGATTGGACGCGTGTTGGGCCCAAGAAATGGAATTGCTATGCAACTTGGGCACAAGCGTTGGAAACCGGGCTTAAAAAGAGATCGCGTGGGTCATTGGAGGACCCGTCGCGTGTTCAGAAGTGATTTCGCGTGTCGTCGATGTCAAATTGGGCCCCGGGCGAAGTGGGATTAAATAATTCCTCTCTGGGCGCCTCCGGGGAATTTTAGAGTCGCAATTCGGCTAATCGGGCTTCAGAATGGGACCCGGTGCGGAAAACCGGATCAGTGGGCTATCCGGGGGAATTCGACAAATTATCGGATGAGAATTTGGAGAAACGGACATCGTTTCTGGACTCAGCGTGCGAAATCGCTAAGGATGGACTATTTATTTGTTGGATTTGGAGTCCGGTAGGCGTGCGCGCTTTTCGAGGCAAAGCGGCACGCAAATCGAGGCGTCGCGGCACAGTCACGCGTGGCACGGAAACCGAGGAGGCCGCGGCGCAGGTGGCCACGCCTGATGTGACCCGACGCGCAGGGCGCGTCAGGTGCGCAGGCGCACCTCCTGCGCGGGCCACAGGGGGGCCGCCACGCGGCGGACCCCTGTTGGCGCGCGCGCAGGCGCGTGACCGCGCGCCCGTGTAACGGGCGCGTGTCACGCGCCTCTGCGCAGGAAGCGCGGCCGCGTGGCGCGCATTGATGCGGCCACGTGGCCGCCCTTTTCTTGCGGTGGGCCGGGTGCACCCGGGTGGGTGTGGTGCACCGGCCGGTGCACGGTGCACCGTGCACCGCGGACCAATCCCTCTCCCCTTTTCTTCTTTTTCTCCTTCTTCTTCCTCCCCGCGAACCACTTCTTCTCCTTCTTCGGTTTCTTCTTCAACCGAGAGTGAGGGAGAGTGAGGGAGGAGGTTGGGGAGTATTGCGGCGAGGCGTCGAGGGCTTCGTGGAGCGCGCAAATTGCTCCGAAGAGCCAAATAGACTACGCGATGCCGTCGAGGTAGGCTATTTATTGTATTTTGTGGTATTTTTGGCACAGTTTCTATACTCCCTTTTGGATGTTGGATTTGACCCCTTGCCCATATGCATGTTAGGGAACCAACCTTTCTGTGCCGTCTTACTGCCCGAGTTTTGCGGGCGTTTTTGACGCGTCTCGTTTTGCGTGCCGACACGAGGTATGTACTCCGTTTTGCGCGCAGGTTGGACTAGCGGACGCCGTTTGTCGAGTAGACTCTAATGATACGCTCCGTTTTGCGTGCAGGGTCGGAAAAATATGCACCGTTTTGCGTGCGACCCTACAGTTAAAGGTGCACCGTTTCGCGTGCCGTTCGTGTTATCGCGCACAGTTTTACGTGTAGATTCTAATAATGTATCTCGTGTTGTGTTCAGGACCAAACAAAGGTGCACCGTTATGCGTGCAACCCCACAGTCGAATGTGCACCGTTTGGTGTGCAGTTTCGAGGTACGTGCACCGTTTCGCGTACAGTTCGCGTTATCGCGCATCGTTTTACGTACCGGCTCTAACGATGCGTCTCGTTTTGCGTGCAGAACTAAACAAACGTGCACTGCTCCGCGTGCACCCCTACAGTGGAGCGTGCACCGTTTTGCGAGCCATTTTGGGGTATGTGCTCCGTTTCGCGTACAGGTTGTATTGTCGTGCACCGTTTAGCGTGCCGTCACTAACAGTGTATACCGTTGTACGTGCAGGGCAAAAGGGACGTGCACCACTTTGTTGTGCACCTTTCAGCGAGGCATGCTCCCCTCCGCGTGCAAACTCGAGGTACCAAGTGGAGCCGCGCGGAGGCCAATGGCCAGTGTCTGCGGGCCATTAGGAGGTATTGGAGGCCCATTTGCAAGTGTCTGCAGGCAATTGGGCGGAACAGGAGGATGGGAAAGGTGGATCAAATGTGGAGATTTGAAAGGAATCTCGAACTCCACAAGGTGGGGAATTCTGCCGAAAAGGGGTGACCTCTCCCCTTGCTCCTTTGCTTTTCAATTTGAAGCATGATAGTAGCCTGTTAGAGGCGTTAGGTAATTATGATTATGATTGCCTGTGTGACTGGGATTAAATGAAAGAGTGCAACTGTTGGTTGCCAGAGATAAATGATATATGTGCATGTGTAAAAGGACACAGACGAAAAGTGCAACTGTTGGTTGCCAGAGATAAAGGATAGATCTGCATGCCTAGAAGGTAAATATTATTTTATGATGAATGTGAAAATAGCTGCATGCATGAATATGATTAGCCTTGATGATTGTGATCATGTTAGGGTTTGACCCTAGGAATCATGTGACATAAGGAAGGGAAACATGCTGGTAGTAAGACTAGGAGAAAACCTAGCTTCAGGGTTCACTGAGTGGCATCAAGACTTAGGAATTATCCTAGGATTGAACGAGTGGCACTGTCTTAGCAGATAACCTAAGGACACTGGATAGAGTGATCAACATAGAGTCGCGGGACTCTAGGATGAGTATGATATGAACTTAGGTAAAGAGAACCTAAAGTGAACTAGTAATCAACAGGGAGTCAGTGGAACCCTGAGATAAAAGTGGAACATGAAATTAGAGTCGGCGCAACTCTAAGTTAATAAAGGAATCGAATAATAGAGTCAAGGACTCTAGGATGAGTATGACAGTGAACTTAGGTAAAGAGAACCTAAAGTAATCCAGGAGAGTTTAAACTCACAGACAAGGAGTTAGAGTCAGTATAACTCTAAGTTAAAAGTGGAACAGGAAAATAGAGTTAAGTTAACTCTAAGACTCAGTAAAGAATCAGGAAAGTGGGATGAGATCCCAAGGTTACAAGAATTAAACAAATACAACCCTAGAGAGAGTCATAGGGTGTCCGGGTAAATGGACAGTAACTTTAACTTCAATTTAAGTTAAATAAAGAAAGTGAAATAAAATACGTAAGAGTCCAGGAGACTCGCTGGTTACCCGTATGGTAAGACCTAGGGTAAGAGATGAAAAAGTGGTTAATAAGCAAAACAAGTAATTGCTTAAGATAAAAGGCTTTAAGATAAAAGCAAACTAAAAGTGGCTAAGAAGCATAAAGAAAATGCAAATGGCGCCTTCGAATTTGGGACTCGTCATGTGGAGCAGGACTCCCTGGGCAGTGGGCCGTCGGACGAGGTACTTTCGAAGGGCCAAGAATAAAAGTAAAGGGCCAACCCTCTAAGAGAAGAGGAAGAGATTTGCCAGTGGCAATGTGAGCTGAAGGCTCGAGTAAAAAAAAAAAGAAAAGAAAAGTAAATGTTCAAAAGCAAAGAGGCTAAGAACTAAAGTGAAAAGAAAGGAAAACAAAGAGAACTTAAAGGTCCAACGGTGAAGCCAGGCCAAGTAGGAGGCACGGGCGGTTAATCCCTCTCCCGGGTAGAGACCCGTTCGGTACGCTTCAGCCGGAGGACAAAATAACTGAAATATAAAGATAATAAAACGGGCGTGCCTTCGAAGGTGAAATGTGGTTCTGCGGGACGTAAAGGGTTACCGGCTTGCCCTCTCCCCGGGCGCACCATTCCGGACACGAGGGAAGCCCCCTCCCCGATGAAGGTGGTCCGAAGAACACATTTACTTCGTAGGACGGGGTAACACTTACGGGTGTTATCGGCAACCTTAGAAACCTTATCTTATGGTAGCAGGACTGCCGGGCTCGGGCCCGTTGGATAAGGGTTTCTGAGGGTTAACTTGAACTAAAGCACCAGAATCTAATGAACAAGGAAAATAGAGTGGCCAGGGTGGCCGGGTTAGTTGGACCCTGTGTACAGCGGCATAGTGGCCGAGTTGGTGCTTAGCAGCCTAGGGTGGCTAGTCGGATTAGTGCTGGGTAGTTGGTCTTACACAGATAGTGTAGTGACATGGTACAGTGCATAGCTGCAGTTTGACATTGAGGATTTTTAGTTTCCTAGCACTATTATTATTGCTTCCATTGGACCAAGTGGTGTAGGACATTTCTTCTCGGTGGATGAACCCACTGGGAACTCGCTCGAAAGTTCTCACACCCCTTGGGTGACCCCCCCCCCCACAGGTCCAGCTCAGGATACAGCAGACGAGACGGTTCAGATGCAGACGGCGAGGCATACGTCAGGGGCAAGAGCCCAGCAGCATAGTGACCTAGAGGGTCTAGCAGAGGTACCTTTCTTTTATGTTTCGAGTGAACCATGTATTGTGAGGAAAAGCATTGTAATATTATTATGTAAGCCTAAGTTGAGAAATGTTAAATGTAATAAAGTTTATTATGGTTCATTCTTATCCTGCTTTCATTTCCGCTTTAACTATTTGTTATTGAATGAAAGTTTTAATTAGTAGTGATCTTACTCTGATATTATATCTCATCATACACATTGTTCTGATTCGAGATGGATGTTACCGTTCCTTTCGGGTAGCGAGAGGTCGTGCCCGATTGGCGGGTCTGTCGGCGTGCCCGAACCGCAAAAATTTTCGGTCCCGGGTCGTGACAACCTGTCAGGGAGATGAAGATCTCCCCTCGTGCACCATCACATTTCTTGCATGATGCTTTTAACCTCTTCAAGGAGCTAGTGCGGCTCCTTTAGCTGTCGTGAAGAGGTCCCCACCCTACCCACGTGGGGCACACGGGTCATTCAGACCACTTCTCCGGAAAAGTACACCCATGCGGTGGCCCTATCCACCTGTGTACGTGCAGCATCCAAAACCCCAAAATTCGCCGGTGTCGGCGTGTGTTGAGCCCCGCGACCGCAGTCGCCACAATTATTATGTTAGAATAAACAAAAACATTTATGCGAAAGGTTTAACAGTCCATCTACTTTATTAGACAAATTAACGAGCCTTTTACGATCATATAGTGCACTTACTGCACTTGTTGCACTTATAGCAATGGTACCCACCTGAAATGAAGATAACCGACCGCGCCCGCGACCCTCCTAAGCAAAACAGGACTCCTCGCGGCCTACTAAAATATTCAAGAGCACAAATTAACACCTTACCCTAATCAGGTAAAAATCAGTGGTCCCAACCACTGTTACGATAAACCCGCAAAACCGAAATCACTGCACCTAGAGGACCGGGACGTCAATCAAAAACCCAACAAATCAAAACCGCCAAGCATGGCCGAAACTTAGATCAAACCGATAAAATCAATGGTTAACGACCACCGGTTCGCGACTATTTCGTCGCGAACTCCAACGAAACCCAATTCTCAACCGGTAGCCACCTCGGGACGTCATCGATTAAACCAAGAAGACCCTGACGGCGAAAATGATGAGAAAAAGACCCGACGACGCGCCCCCGACGATTTCGTCGAGGCGCGGAGCGTCGGCGAAACGAGCACCCGACATTTCAAAACGGTGACCAAAAAGTTCCCAAGTGGCCATGCCAAGAAAACCACGGAAATGGTGATCCCAATGGCGAAAACGGCGCTCAAAACGGTGGAAAAATGGGCAAAAACGGAGCTACTGAACTTTGGGCTGTCGGGTGGTGCACAGGAGCAACCGTGGACCAGGTTTACGGCGACAGGCGGCGGCGGCATGCGCCGGGTGCACGCAGGGAGCGTGCACCGCGCGCTACGGGCCGGGCCGGTGCACGACCCGAGCGTGCACCGGGCTCACCGTTTCGGGTCGCGGCGCCAGCACCGGGCGCAAGCCTGGGCGTGGACCGCGCCTGCGGGCTGGGCCGGTGCACGAGCAAAGCGTGCACCGGGTCTGCGGCTCCCGCGCCGCGGGGCGTGCACCGGGTGCACGCCCCGGCCCGTGGACCGCGGGCCGAGAAACCGTACGGGCTATGAACAGTAACCCCTTTTTCCGGTTTCCTTTGCCGTTTTCGCTCCTGTTTTGCGATTTCTTCTCCGTTTTCGCTCCCGTGCGACTCCGGCGACGACCCCGCGAACATGGTAACGGCGGCGGCGGCCTCCCGTTTAACAACGGCGGCGGCGGCCTCCCGTTATCCTCTATGTTCCGACGAAACACCCCCAAAAATTAACGAACAAAATCGCGGTAAACCTAACGACTAAACAAACGATCGACGAACAACCAAAACGTCGATCGGAAACTCAATCAAAAGACCGATTAAAGACCACCGATTAAATCCGATAAAAATCATCGATCACACCCGATCAAGAAAACGAACAAAACATTGATCAAAAACCCAACAAAAATCCGTGATCGATGTACCGATTAAAACGACCTTACAAGAACACGGAAAACCCCCCGATTAATTCTACGAAAGGATTAACGACCACTAACCTCAATCTATCGGAATTAAAGAACCAATCTTGTTTCCTTGCGGCGTTGGAGACCCGGATCCGCTCCCCGTAGATGATGGCGTCTCATTTTTCGGTCTCCGACACGTAAATCGGGGTGATCGGGTTCCTCTGCCTTTTCCTTCCTTTCTTCTTTTCTCCTCCAGTTAGGGTTTCCTTTTCTTTTCTCTCCTTTGGACTAGGGTTTTATTATCTTGGCTTTCGGTACGCACGAGAGGAAAGAGTTTTGAGGAGGCGGTATTTCATTCTAGGGTTTTCCTTCCGGTAACCGGGATTTTATATATCCTCTTATTATTAATTATTATTATTATTTATTTTCTTTTATTTATTTCATACGTACGTACCGTCAAAATCCTCCTCGGATATTTTTGACTCTAATTAATTAATTCGTTAATTAATTAATTCCCTACAGATAATCCTTCAGGATAAATCGTCAGAGATAATTGCTTAAGGATAATTCCTTAAGAGATAATTCTAGGATTCCTCGAAAAGCGTGCCAGATCTTTTGCACGGATTCCGATGCACCCCACGGTTACCGCGACCTTCAAAACCCCATTCCGGGAGATCCGTAAGTCGGATTTTGGATCCGATTGCACCGCCGTTCATCATTTTTCGAGCTCTATCACCGAAAAATACCCGCACCGCATGTTAGTCAACTCTAAAGAGCCCGATATTTTAATTTCCTCTAACTTACACTTTATTAGCAGAAGGGTAAAATATTACTAGAAAAGTCGTGTCATTACACCACTCACACTTTATAAAAAGTTTCGTCCTCGAAACTTAAACTCAACCCTCGCTAAACAATTCTGAAAAATCTTCCTTCATTTTCGTCTTAAGTCCCCAAGTCGCCTCGCGCTCTTCATGGTTACTCCATTGCACCTGTATGTAAGGGATTGTCCGGTTGCGGTGTTTCTTTTCCTCCCATGCCAGCCTTCGCATCGAGGTTTGCAGTAACGCCAACCGGTATGCCACCGGGCCTACGCGCCCCAAATCCCAAAAGTCGGATCGTCGATGCCAACCAACAATCCCAAAAACTCGAACTATTAGAAATACGCAACCCATTTATCTAAGGCGTATTGTTACAACACCCCGGGTCTTGGCCTGACTCAACCCACCTGGACATCTAAGGCGTACTGTTACAACGCCTCGGGTCTATTGTCACGAGACCGGAAGTTGGACCTATTTAACCCTTAACTAAATAGCCAACACATAAGACAACTAAGTCCTCACCTCCTTATTGGGCAGGAAGATACGAAGTATTTACTTCTAAGGGTTCTCCTGGGGTCGAGACCAAAATTACTCTTCGTAAGGGGTCTCTCCTGTTACTACTTCCCTCATAAGCCGAAGCGTCTGTTTCTCCCGTCGGTTGCTGATGTTTCGCTCTCACCGGTTGGCACACCCAATGTTGCGCCACGAATTGTGTCACATCGCTCTTTAATTTGGGCCACCAAAAGGTTTGCCACAGATCCTTGTACCTCTTTGTACCTCCGGGATGCGCAGTGCAGGAAGCATTACCTGCTTTTGCTAGATTTTCTTCCCTCATTTCTAGCTTATCGGGCACACGAATTCGTCCACGGAATCTTATTACATTATCTGGGCCAATCGTGACAACTCCACCTTGCTCCGAGGATATTCCGTCTTGCCCCAGTTGTAGTCGTGTGTCCGTTGTTTGGTCTCCCAAGATCCTCTTGGAGATTCGTCAGACTAGATCTTATAGTCCTTTCCGGGGTTCGGCAATGTGAGCACTGGTGCCTGTGCGTGTTCGTCTTTAAGTTCCTTGAAACCCTCCTAGCACTGGGCCATCCAGACGAATCTCTCCTCTCTTTGGGTTAGTCGATTTAGGGAAGTGGCCTCCCACGAAGCGTCTGCAGTAGCCTGCCTGTCCTAAGAAGCCTCGGATTTCCATCACCGTTGTTGGCCGAGCCCAGTTGATCACTGATTCAATCCTCCTCGGATCCACTGCCATTCCAGACGCCGAAACAATATGCCCCAAAAAGTCCACCTCGCGGAGCCATAACTCACACTTTATGAGTTTGGCATACACTTCCTGGTCCCGGAGGATCTAGGGGATCATGCGCGAGTGTTCCCCATACCCCTTGTCTGTGTGAGAGTAGACCGGAACGTCAACTATAGGACTATCACCGACTGGTCTAAGAAGGGCTTGAGTATCCTATTCATCATGCTCGTGAACACCGCTGGTGCGTTAATGGGTCTAAACGGTATAACCGTAAATTCATGTTGACTATTCCGAGCTCGCAGGGCTGTTTTCGGCATGTCATCACCCCGGACTCTAGGCTGGTGATAGCCGAACCGCAGGTCAGTCTTTAGGGACTCTGTTGCTCCTTGTAGTTGATCGAATAGGTCATCTATCCGAGGTAGAGAGGTATTTGTTCTTCTCGTGTCAAGATCCATATGGTACTTGTGAACGCTACTCGACTGCCTTCTACCAAGCTTCTTGCCCGCAACAAAGAAAAGCGAGCAGAAGACGTTCCTACAAGCTAAGTTTACAAGTTCCGGTAAGTTCGGTTCCCGGAGACACGCTTGAACTTCAAGCAGTCAACTACCGCTTAAAGATTGCCGCGACTGTCGGCCCCAAGCGCTACGCCGAAAACCCTTAACGGAAACCTCATTAGTTCTTAGAGACTAAGAACCCGCCCCACCCTCGCTGGGCAGGAAGGAGTAAGGCCGCCTGCCTCGAGGGATAGCCCAAAGGTTTGACCGAACTTATTTTTACGGTGGGGGTTTCTTCTAATAACTAAGGTAGGGCGGAAACATAATGCGAGGTGAAAGAGTGGGATGCTCAGGTGTTAACACAAAAGTTCTAGCACGAAGATCTGAAACTTGAGTATTACCTGCTACATCGTGCTCTGTGGATCCGTCCCCTGGTGAGCCATCGTATAGACTCTCCCTCCTCCCGGTTGAGACGAAGGCGTAGATGCTGCTACGGGTGATGTCCCTTTCTTGGAGGGGCAGTTGAAACGAAAGTGCCCCGGTTTGCCGTATCGAAAACAATGGTCTTGCTTCTGGGGACATTCAGTCACCTAGTGTATTCCGTCGCAAATGATGCAAGGCTTGTTCACCGGCCTTTGTCCTCCCGTCGGCGAATTCTTGGTTCTTTGTTGCAATCTCGGGTGTTTAGAAGGCCGGCTCCTCTTGGTATGCTCTTTCCCAAAATTTGGCCGAGTTCGTTTCTTATCCCCGCTGTGATCTGAGCTCTCCCATCGGGCTCGAGAAATTGCCAATCCGCGCTCCACCGCGGTGGCTCTATCGACCACCTCCTGGAAGGTGTGCAAACCCGCCGTTTGCACCACCTTGAAGATGTCACTCCTTAAGCCATTCATAAAAAGACGGGCCTTGTGAGATTCATCTCTTATAACAAAGGGAATACATTTGATCAACCTCACAAATGCCCGTTGGCACCCCATAACTGTTCGCCTACCTTGCTTAATATGCTTCGGATCATCTCCCATCTGTTGTTTGATGCGGTCGGAGAAAAATGCCTCAAACAGCTTTTCTCGGAACGTGGTCCAAGATGGAAGGGCGGTGCCCTCCGAGGGGTCCGGGCGCACCGTCTTCCACCACCTGCGGGCGTCTCCCACAAGAAAATGGACTGCCAAAGGGACCCGATCATGCTCCTCCATTAGCAAAGCTTCGAAGAGCCTTTCCATGGTATCTACCCATTTTTCTACGACCCAAGGGTCGGTCGTCTCTCCCTCGAACACGGGTGGGTCGTACCTCTTGAAATTCGCTAAGTTCGCTCTCACCCTGTCCCATTCGGTTTGCCGGATAGGGACTTCCCTCGCAGCATCGGTGGACATTCTGGGGGTAGGTGTCACCACGGTCTCTCTCAAGGGGTCTCCAATAGTGGCCCCCGGTGTAGGTCCCGAAGTTGCTGGTGTTAGTGCTACTGAGGGCGTTGTCGGATGAATGGACGGTATCTCGATCACCGTGGTCGGAGGAGGGGCGACCATAGTCTCGCTGTTCACCACCGGCAGTCCCGTCACTGGTGCGGCTGGTCCGGGCACAGAAGCCTGGGCGACCTCCACTGGTGTAGTCGGCTGTTGCGCCCACTGCCGCATCTGTTCCATAAGGGTTGCTAACTGCCCGGACATCTTTTGTAGTTGTTGTCGGAGAAGCTGATACTTCGCCGCTGTTGGCACCGTACTTTCTGCCCCTGCGTTCTCCGCTGATAACCCATTTCGGGCCATTATTCGCTGTATACAAAGAAACCAAGTCAACCCTAGACCTAACTGGTCTAGCACCATGACCTACAGACGCACCGGAATTAAATTCCCCATTTTCCCTCGCACACTCACGACCTACTGCACCTACACCTTGGTTATCTCACGTTCAAATTGCTTGTGGCATCATGCACTGTGGATGTTGGTTACTGACTACTGTGGTTAAAGTTGTTTTTCTCTGATACCATTTAATCTGTCACGCCTCGGGGGTTTTTAGGTAAAGGTAAGCGGAAAAGCGTATGTATTTTTTTTTTTCCTTTATAATTAAGTACCGACCTCGCCCCGGTGCGTGTCAGACCGCCACATATACAAATTCACTCTTCAAGCGGACAGAGTCTCCTTTGTATATGCACGGCGTCATACTTACAACAACAACAATAACAACATTCAACATATAATCTTTAACCACACAGTCACAGTCTACAAGTACGAAAGTGAAAGAGACATTCAATCACATTAAGAGGAACCTACGAGTTGCAGGCGGTGTCTACTCGACACCCATTCCTTTAAAAACATCTACACTTTCACAGTAAGGCGGCTACATCATTTTGAAAGGATAAATCCACAGGTTTTCAAAGCAGTGCCCACACGACACTTGGTTTTGGAAAGCATTTTCGAAACCCCTTTTTGTTCGGTATAAAACATGCCGCATACAAGTCATTAAGGAACATTATAAAGATCACATCACAAAACCGTCTCTCAATCCAACATCCACAACATTCCACAGTCAAGCAATTGAGAACTTAAACTTGGATAAAAAGAGATGAGATAACCCAAGCAAGAATAATGGAATAAACCTCATACAGCTAATGTTCTTTAATCGCTGCCTCACCGTCGTCCCGACTACTACACCTAGTCAAACCTGTCACGGAGTGGGTAAAGTCAGTGACAAATAAAGTAGATGTCTTAACGATTAACATAGATTCAAGAACAAACCGAATTACACCGGAACCTTTCGCTAATCCCCTGTCACAAAATAAGTTGGGCACCAACCCCAGAATACCTGTCAGGGAGACGAAGATCTCCCCTCGTGCACAATCACATTTCTTGCACGATGCTTTTAACCTCTTCACGGAGCTAGTGCGGCTCCTTTAGCTGTCGTGAAGAGGTCCCCACCCTACCCACGTGGGGCACACGGGTCATTCAGACCACTTCTCCGGAAAAGTACACCCATGCGGTGGCCCTATCTGCCTGTGTACGTGCAGCATCCAAAACCCCAAAATTCGCCGGTGTCGGCGTGTGTTGAGCCCCGCGACCGCAGTCGCCACAATTATTATGTTAGAATAAACAAAAACATTTATGCGAAAGGTTTAACAGTCCATCTACTTTATTAGACAAATTAACGAGCCTTTTACGATGATATAGTGCACTTACTGCACTTGTTGCACTTATAGCAATGGTACCCACCTGAAATGAAGATAACCGACCGCGCCCGCGAACCTCCTAAGCAAAACAGGACTCCTCGCGGCCTACTACAATATTCAAGAGCACAAATTAACACCTTACCCTAATCAGGTAAAAATCAGTGGTCCCAACCACTGTTACGATAAACCCGCAAAACCGAAATCACTGCACCTAGAGGACCGGGACGTCAATCAAAAATCCAACAAATCAAAACCGCCAAGCAAAGCCGAAACTTAGATCAAACCGATAAAATCAATGGTTAACGACCACCGGTTCGCGACTATTTCGTCGCGAACTCCAACGAAACCCAATTCTCAACCGGTAGCCACCTCGGGACGTCATCGGTTAAACCAAGAAGACCCTGACGGCGAAAATGATGAGAAAAAGACCCGACGACGCGCCCCCGACGATTTCGTCGAGGCGCGGAGCGTCGGCGAAACGAGCACCCGACATTTCAAAACGGTGACCAAAAAGTTCCCAAGTGGCCATGCCAAGAAAACCACGGAAATGGTGATCCCAATGGCGAAAACGGCGCTCAAAACGGTGGAAAAATGGGCAAAAACGGAGCTACTGAACTTTGGGCTGTCGGGTGGTGCACAGGAGCAACCGTGGACCAGGTTTACGGCGACAGGCGGCGGCGGCATGCGCCGGGTGCACGCAGGGAGCGTGCACCGCGCGCTACGGGCCGGGCCGGTGCACGACCCGAGCGTGCACCGGGCTCACCGTTTCGGGTCGCGGCGCCAGAACCGGGCGCACGCCTGGGCGTGGACCGCGCCTGCGGGCTGGGCCGGTGCACGAGCAAAGCGTGCACCGGGTCTGCGGCTCCCGCGCCGCGGGGCGTGCACCGGGTGCACGCCCCGGCCCGTGGACCGCGGGCCGAGAAACCGTACGGGCTATGAACAGTAACCCCTTTTTCCGGTTTCCTTTGCCGTTTTCGCTCCTGTTTCGCGATTTCTTCTCCGTTTTCGCTCCCGTGCGACTCCGGCGACGACCCCGCGAACATGGTAACGGCGGCGGCGGCCTCCCGTTTAACAACGGCGGCGGCGGCCTCCCGTTATCCTCTATGTTCCGACGAAACACCCCCAAAAATTAACGAACAAAATCGCGGTAAACCTAACGACTAAACCAACGATCGACGAACAACCAAAACGTCGATCGGAAACTCAATCAAAAGACCGATTAAAGACCACGATTAAATCCGATAAAAATCATCGATCACACCCGATCAAGAAAATGAACAAAACATTGATCAAAAACCCAACAAAAATCCGTGATCGATGTACCGATTAAAACGACCTTACAAGAACACGGAAAACCCCCGATTAATTCTACGAAAGGATTAACGACCACTAACCTCAATCTATCGGAATTAAAGAACCGATCTTGTTTTCTTGCAGCGTTGGAGACCCGGATCCGCTCCCCGTAGATGATGGCGTCTCGTTTTTCGGTCTCCGGCACGTAAATCGGGGTGATCGGGTTCCTCCGCCTTTTTCTTCCTTTTTTCTTTTCTCCTCCGGTTAGGGTTTCCTTTTCTTTTCTCTCCTCCGGACTAGGGTTTTATTATCTTGGCTTTCGGTACGCACGAGAGGAAAGAGTTTTGAGGAGGCGGTATTTCATTCTAGGGTTTTCCTTCCGGTAACCGGGATTTTATATATCCTCTTATTATTAATTATTATTATTATTTATTTTCTTTTATTTATTTCATACGTACGTACCATCAAAATCCTCCTAGGATATTTTTGACTCTAATTAATTAATTCGTTAATTAATTAATTCCCTACAGATAATCCTTCGGGATAAATCGTCAGAGATAATTGCTTAAGGATAATTCCTTAAGAGATAATTCTAGGATTCCTCGAAAAGCGTGCCAGATCTTTTGCACGGATTCCGATGCACCCCACGGTTACCGCGACCTTCAAAACCCCATTCCGGAAGATCCGTAAGTCGGATTTTGGATCCGATTGCACCGCCGTTCATCGTTTTTCGAGCTCTATCACCGAAAAATACCCGCACCGCATGTTAGTCAACTCTAAAGAGCCCGATATTTTAATTTCCTCTAACTTACACTTTATTAGCAGGAGGGTAAAATATTACTAGAAAAGTCGTGTCATTACACAATCAGCGGCTGCCACGTGGCACCCCCGCCGGTCCACAGCTCCCCCATGCACTAAAAATCCAGAAAAACTTCCGGGAGCCCTTTTTGGGCATCCGGACTCAGAATCCAACAAGCAAATAGCCGTTTTCAAGCGTTTTTCCGTGCTGAATCCATTTCCAACCTCCGTTTGGCCAAATTCTTTTCAGAAATTTCGACAAACCCAGCCGAAAGCCAACACAGCAAGTGATATCACACAGGGTCCATCTGTGGCACCCATTGATGCACCATGGGCCAGATACACCAACACTAGGTGTTCTAACAGTGGATTCATCGGAAAAACGCTGCATGGGAACCAGGGCCTCTACATGACTTGATATTTTTTTATTTCTTAGGATGACCAAAATCTTATTTAATAATTTTATGAAGAATAATGAAGGATAGTACAAAAGATTGATTAATTTTTTTTCAAATATCAAAATTATTTTTATCTATATCTTTTATATATAAAATATTTAATATATGTACAATAATATATATAAAAATAATATACTTTTTTAATATAAAATAATTAAAATATTATCTCTATTAATCATATTATTATATAAAATATTTCAATATTAATATATAGCATAATTCAATAATAATATATAAAAATAAAAATACTTATAATATAAATATACTTTAGAATAACTTATAATATAAATATTTAATATATAAATGTTATATATTATATAATATATAAATATTATATAATGTAATATATAAATAATATATAATATAATACAAATATATTATATAATAATTAAATATATAAATATTATATATTTAATATATTTATTACCTTATATAATATTTTATTTTATATTATATGGTATATTTTAGAATAACATATAATATAAATAAATTTATAATAATAATAATAATAATAATAATAATAATAATAATAATAATAATAATAATAATATAATAATAATAATTATTATTATTATTATTATTATTATTATTATTATTATTATTATTATTATTATTATTATTATTATAAGTTATTTTAGAATATTATAAAATTATATATATAATATAACCATACTTTTATATTACTTTAATTATTTTTAATAAACTAACCATTAAATAAGAATGTCACGGCCCGGGATCCGCTTTATAAAGCCATTTTCAGAAATAGGGCCAGTTTGAAAACAGAGTTAGCGAAAAATGCCTATTTTTTTTCTTTTCTAAACCTTTCCACGAGACAGACAGACTCGCCACAAATACAAATAATTTCTCTGTTCACACGGACAAAGCCTCCCCTATATTTGCACAGCGTCACATATTATACAATATCACAAGCTACCAATTCCAACTCGCACATAATTACCGCATTGACAAAAGATGCACATTCAGCTAAATGATTCTTAAACATGATATTTTAATGCTATATAGTGTTCTTATCGCAGATGATGCATATGCACATATAATCAAACATTCTTATTTTTTTGAAAGCGTTTCCCACACCCAAAAACCTTATTTGAAATCTAATAATGCAATGAAAAACAAAATTCTTTTCAAAACGGTTTCCTACAAAAAAACATAATTTTTTTTTAAAACAGACTACCACGAGAGGTAGAAAATAGTTTTTGCATAAAACCGTAAAATTATAATGACAAGAATCTACTGATTATTCAATCCATCAAACAATCAAATGTAAACTACACCACTACATATCTAGACCCATCGACAAATAAAAATATGGTCAAAAGAAAATAAAACCGTAAGGTACTGAATGAAAATCTCAGAACTACTAGGCTCTCTAACTATGTCGTCGCCTCACGTACCGTCCCGACCATCACCTCCCACAGTATCTGCAACTGGGGGTAGTGAGAAATCAACTAGGGTCTCCCAGTGAGTACCGCAAGCTGACGAAGGCAAGCTATACATACTGGTAATCGAAAGATAACAATGGTATGAAAATAGTAATACTGCAGCAGCATAATATAACAAGAAAAGAAGGAATGCTACTACTGTAATAAAATGTATGCCTCAACCAGATGGATAGTCCAAACGCATAACCCAAGTCACCATGTTGGTCAAAAGACCTCAGACAAATGTCATACTATGCTCAACCTAGAATATAACCCTAGCAGGGGCCTCATCAGTGCTCATGGGTCGGAAGTGCGACCACTTTTCTGAAAAAGAACACCCTCTTACGGTGGCCAAACCGCTGGCATACGCGAAATGCACTCAACAAGCTGTGACGATCAATGCAATATGGTCAATAGTTCACCATCAGCAAATAGCCAACAATAAGTCCACAAGGAAAAATACTGACCAAGAAGGTCATCCAATCTCATATATGTGTGTCACACCGACCAAACAGGTCAACCGACATATATAATGATATACGAATAAATACCGCTCTACACTAGATCATGATAGACATGTATGGAAAGTGTAATGTACCAGATTTTTGGTATATAAATAAATGTAAATAAAAATGGTATAAAATACTATTTTTATTGAATTTAGAGAAGTAAAGAATAATTCGGAAGTAAATTGTGCCAAAATCGGGATAAAAATAAGAGATCTAGAATTTTATATGAGAAAGTGGGCTCAGATTTTAGCAAAAAATTTACAGTATCAGAAAATTCTGAGAAAATTCTGGGAGCTCCGTAATTATGTTTTAAGGCCACAGTAAAGTTTCGCGTCGATCAGATACCCGAGCAGTGAGAACGGGGTCCGCCAGTGATTCTGAATACAGCTGGGCGTTTGGTGCCCTAGAAATAGTTCAAACTGAAAATTTAAAATACCCCGTGAAAAATTAAGTTGAGTTGAGCCTGCCTGTCAAATTTGGGCGAAAACGGGACAAAAACGGAAGAAAGCGGTGGAAAAACGGGCGAAACTGGCGAAAACCGAAATTTGGGCCGTACATTCGGGCGACCGGTTCACTGTAGCTGGCACCCGAATCACTGTAGCAGCGAGATCGCGCGGCATGCGAGGCAGCGGGTACGCATTTTGAGGCGCACACGTATTTCGAGGCCGACACGCATTTTGAGATGCGCGAATTTCGAGGTGCGCGGATTGCAAAATGGCACAGATCCCGAGACATGGCACGAATCCTGAGAAAGTGTACAGATCACAATGCAATGCGCAGATCCCGAGGTGATGGCGCACAGCATGAGGCGCGGCAAGCGCGCGATGGCGGGCTGCGAAAGGCACGTGATAGTGTGCTGCCAAGGCGCGCAGCCGCGCGGCGCGGAGCAGGTAGGGCGCCACGTGGCGGCGCCCCACTGACCGTAGCCCAGCGAGCAGCATGCGCGCGGGGGGAAGCGCGCGCGTGCTGGTGGGTCAGCGCGCGGGGACACGCGCTCGAGGCTGGCTTGGGTCAGCGTGTGCTGGGGGGCCGCCACGTGGCGGGCCCCCATTGGCCGGGCCAGCGACGCAACAGGTGATGGGACGCATCGCTGGCCCTGTTGATGCAGAAGGGCGCGGGGTGGGTGCCAGGTGGCACTCGCCCATTGGCCGCTGTTGGTCCATGGACGCGGTGCACGGGTGCGGGGACGCGTGTCGCCCCCGATTGGCCGAATGCGGATGTTGTGGACAATTGGTTGTCCATTGTAGCAGCTCGAAAGTGGTGTTTTCATGCTATAAAAGCCCAAAATTCTCCCCCATTCCTCCTCTTTTCACTCTTTTTGTTCCAACTGTGGGTCCAAGGGAGGGAGAGGGGGATTTCGTGGGAGAAGTTTGGGGTACCGCGAGCGCACCGGTGATCGCGTAGAGCGCGCGCAAGTTGTTCCAAAAGGCCGGATGGACGCACATACGCGCCTTGGACGGCGCGACGATATCGAGGTAGGCTTCGCTCATCATTTTTGCGGTGTTTTTGGCACAGTTTTAATATTTTTCTTTTTGGATTTTTGGATTTTACCCCATGCCTGTCACGCCCCGGGGTCGAAACTGCGACCCGGGCTCGCCAACAGATCCGCCACCCATACGGTGAGCCCCGTATAGGCGAAGCGTCTAACCTGCAAAGAAAGATGCTATACTAAACAGATATCAGAGCAGAGAGTAAACTGCTAAAAATAAAAAATAAAATACAACTCTCACAAAATACAATAAGTCCTCACCAACAACAAAATACAAAAGTCTCTCAAAGAAAGAAGAAAAGTACAACTCAATACCTCTCTACATGGTCGCTCAACAAACCACTCTAATCTTCTGGTAGGGGTACCTCTACTCTCAGGACGACGACGACTGGCAGGGATCTAGCTCGCGACTCCCTTACCTCGATCAGAAGAAGCAGCAGCTGGAACAGCAGGAACAGGCATAGAAATCCCTGGGAAAAAGACACCACGACGGGTGTGAGAACTACCTCCCACAGTAGCTCTCAGTGGGTGCCGTCAACAAGCCCAACGGTCTGCCCACTAAGTCTACTAGAGGCATGAAGAACAAAGCAGTACTGAAGGGAAAAAAAGCTGGGAAAATAAATTCTACAGCTACTATGCCCCTATCTAGATGCTCAAAAAGCGGGACAGATGAAAATATGATGCATCTGCTAATATAACAGTATAGTCACCCAATCTGAACTGACTGCCTCCTCGTGTCCAGTCAAGCCTGCGCCTACCTACTGCCGTATATCCCGGAGGACAGGACTTATGTAGGGCGTCCGTAGCTGCCAAAACTGGCTCAGCCAGAGGGACTATGTCCGTAACTGCCAAAACTGGCTCAGTCAGAGGGACTGCGTCCGTAACTGCCAAAACTGGCTCAGTCAGAGGGACGGCATCGACAAGTCGCGATACAAGAGTAACATATCCACCCCGGGTGTGGCTCTCGAGGGGCGCGACCCCACCGAGGAAAGGTATCCGCGCACTCTGTCGCTCAGGTGGCATTGCAGGCTATGGTCAAAATCCACGCTCACGCTCTGCTCGGAAGAACTCAATCCTCAACATCTCTCACAACAGTCGGAGCACACTCGACGACTCAGCTGATCAGCTCACACGAAACCCGAGACACTCGCCTCTCTAACAACTCACAGCACAAAACCCACTGGCTGGAGACACCCCACAGCGAGGATCAACCTACCACTCAGGGCTAACAGAACTTAGATAGACAATACCCAAAGACACGAGACTCCCAACCACAGAACATCAACCCAACCTGCAGACCCACTGACAGGATAAACCCCACAACAAGCGATAATAGAGGATCCGGGAACCCCGAAAGACTAGAACCTACAACCCTATCAAACAAGAACAGGCTCTAGGCATAGCCTCTCGTTGTTCTCGTTCCAAAGGAAAAGGCAGACCTTAGAACCCAGACCACTTGAATCATCTCAAGTGGTTACATTTATAGAAAAAGGTGATATTTCTTATAGAAAGCCATTTGATCTGTAAGAAATCCATATTTAATGATTTTTAGTTCTTTTTAGGAAAACCATTGAAAATAAGTTTTTATACCCAAGCCTCGTAGAGCTTAGCCCTTGTTCAATCAAACAAGAACAGACTCGGGCGACCCTACGACGCTTGGAGGAAAACATCGGTTAGCTAAAATCATATGTGTGTCTAAAAACAGTTCTGGGTTCAAGGTTCTGCTAACATTGGTAAACCGCCGCCACTAATACCGCGGCAACCAATAAAGAATAGGAAACGAAATACCTCGGGACCGCCGTCCTCCTAAACGGCTCCCGCCACAGATGTAAGATCAACTATCTCTACCAGACTCCACTCTGCCCCCAAGCACGAGTGTAGAAAGCATCCCACACTAAGAAACCCGACCACTCGGCCCACTACCCGGGCGAATAACACTATGTCCAGAAAAGAGGTGTGGATGTCTAAACAAAATAAACCTAGCCCAAGTTGAAGTTTTCTAAAGTCTGGCTAAACATGATACATATGACGGGGGTGCTAGGTTAAGTTCCAAGATAAAATTAATTTACAGCTAGTAGGAAACAAGAGATTGCATGATCATCAAATAATACAAGGATTATCAACTAACACTTTCTAGCATACTACACAAGAGTATCACTATCATGCATGATCCTACTATAGCAGAATTAATGAACATTCCATAAGTCTTGGAGACAAGGCCACCCACCTGAAAGTGCACAACTGTCCAGGGTCGCACAGAAAAGAAGGTCCAGAAACGGCCAAATCACAATATCCCCAAGCTAGCAACACCGTAGTAGTACTCACAATGCCCTGGGTACAATCACAACCCAAATTCACACTTAAAATCCATAAAAATTCCAAGTTCCAAATTCCTGCATGAACAGTTCCCTTATCACAAAATTTTCACCTGAAAATCTTTTTCCAAAAATTTCGATAAAAATATGACGGCGATTCCCGCGAAGTGTAGATGTCGATAGGCTCTTGAATTGTCGAAAACCGATGTCCGGATGAAGAGATAAAAATCCGACAAGTGGGTGCTGTCCAGGAATTCTCACAGCAAAATAGGGGCTCAGTAAAGCCTCGAAAACCGTGCCAAAAACCCATATCTAGACAAAACACTCAACACGAAAGTCGAAGATATACCTCTCGTAAATCCAACGCCGCAAAAATCGCCGAAAAAGACTGTAGGGGTAGCTCTGTGGAATTTTCAGACCGAAAAGCGACGATAACGGGCCTCCAACTGTAAATCGTCGCACTACGCTATGATGCTGGAAACGTCGTCGCCGGAGCTTCCAAAAAAAATCCGGGCCACTGCCAGAAGATGCGTGACTCGAAGATCTACAACTTTCCTAAAGGGACTATAGGCAGGGGAGCTCGGGAAAGGGGGCAAAAATCCCTCAAGAGCCAGGTATTTATAGGCCCAGCCCGCAAAAATCCCCCTTTTGGACTTTTGGCCCAAAACCGGGCGCTTCGCGCCCGAAACGCCCAGAGGCCGCCACGTGTCCCTGATCTGCTCCCCGCACCAGGCGCACGCGCACCGACGAATCCCGCGATGCCACGTGCCCCGACCAGAGGTCGTGCTCCGCTGCGCCCCGACCAACCACGGGGCGACACGTGGCGCCTCCACGTCGCCCCGGTCAACGACCACGCCGCGCCGCCGCCGGCTCCGGGTCGGGCATGCCTCCCGAGGCAGTCGCCGCCGACGCGTGGACCGAGCGCACCAAGACCCGCCAACCACACGTCGCCACGTATCGACCCGGTCCACCGTGCACCCGCGCCGAAATTCTGTGGACCGCGCCTGCTACGCCTGCCAATCACAAGGTGCCACGTGTCCCTTCCGTACGGTGCACGCCTCCGCGGTGGACCGCGCGCCTGCCCGTGCCGCTCGCCGCCTGCCCGCGCCGCTCCGCCGCCTGCCCGAGCTCGCGCCGCCGCGCTCCGCCGCCGCCGGCAACCCTCCGGCCGCCGGAACAGTAACCCCAAGCCTCGAAATTCGTGTTTTCGCGTCCGGGCTCCGAAAAATTCAAGTAAATAGTCCATTTCGCTCGTTTTCGCGCGCTGAATCCAAATCCGAGATCCGTTCGGCCAAATTCCACTTCTAAAATTTTCCAAAAATTCCCGAAAGAGTAATCTTGATCCATTTTTCGTGCCGGGTCACATTCTTAGCTCCAATAAGCGCGCAAACACCTCAATCACCCATTATGGACTTTCAAAAAAGAAAACAAGCTCCAACTTTACCAGAAACTCAATTCTTGGGCCCGACACGCACACACACACTCCCCGAAGCCACAAATCCAACAGTAAACCCTTAAGTGGGGATTCGGGTCCTCACAATGCCCTTGTGCATGTTAGGGACCGTGATTTACTGTGCCGTTTTACTACGTGAGGTACCGCCGGGCATTTCGAGGTTCATCGTTTTGCGTGCAAACCCAAGGAATGTGCACCGTTTGGCGTGCAAGATCAAAGAATGTGCACCGTTTGGCGTGCAAGCTCAAAGAATGTGCACCGTTTTGCGACACGCACTTTTTTGCATGCAACCTTGATGAACGTGCACCGTTTTGCGTGTAATCTCAAAGAATGTGCACTATTTTGCGGCGAGCATCGTTTTGCGTGCAAACTCGAAGAATGTGCATCGTTTTGCATGCAAACCAGAGGTACGTGCATCATTTTGCGTGCAGACTTGGATGATGTGCATCGTTTTCCATACAGACTTTGATGATGTGCACCGTTTTGCTTGCAGACTTAGAAGGCGTGCACCGTTTTGCGTGCAGATTCGGATGGTGTGCATTGTTTTGCATGCAACCTCGAAGAGATAAGAAAAATGCGCGGAACCCAATTGCAAGTGTCTACAAGCAATTAGGGGCAACACAAGGTAGAGAATTCTACCGAAAATGGGTGACCATTCCCCTTTTTCCTCTACATTGATTTTAGAAGCATTATAGTGAGCATGCTAGTGTAGTGTAATATTTTATTATGAGATAATGTGATTATGAATGAGGAAAAATTTGGTGTTATATTTGTATGTTAAATGGACTTAGAGGAAGGTGCCATTTTTATTTATAAAATAGGAGATAAATTAGCATGTGTAGGTGAACACAGATGATAAGTGCTTTTCGATGAATTATTCAAAATAGAAGATAAATTTGCATGTGTAGATGAACACAGATGAAAAAGTGATATTTTATGATTTATCCAAAATAAGAGATAAATTAGCATGTCTAGGTGAACATAGATGAAAAATATTTTTCGATGAATTATTCAAAATATGAGATAAATTTACATGTGTAGACGTACATGTTACGGCTTTTTGTGTTGGCATATTTCGTGAGTTGAGTCGGAGTCTTGAAGTGATCAAATTGTCAATCAGCAATCGAAGACTTAGAGAAGATTCAACAAGAGCTTAAGTTGACACTCAGTGTTTTGAGTCTTAAAGATTGAAGTTGAAGAATTTGTAATGCCCCGCCTGAGTCGCAACCGCTTGGTGTCGCAACTGAGCTAGGATGGCGACGATGAGGGTTGGAGCAGGTTCAACCCGTATCGGAGGCGCACACGCGATGATGACGATGTTGCTGAGGCGTGAAGGCGCCGATGATGATGCGGGTTCCAATCGTGAGGATTGCTGGGTTGGAACTCAAGGTGAAGTGATCCAAGCTGAGAATTAGATCTATAGCTTGAATTGGAAGGAACCGAGTGAGGGGGAGGAAAGATTTAGGAGATAGAAAGAGGGAACAAGAAGAAGAGGAGCTTTGGTGAAGATGAAGTAACTGAATTAACTGCCTCAATTTGTTACAACTATCTATTTTATAGTCCCGTACGGGACTGAGTAGCTAATTTGTACATATTTCGGACTGAACTGTAATTTGGTGAACCTATTACATGGGCTTAATGCTGTTGCTTCTTGTAACACATTGAATAGGCCTCCCGCCTGGGCTTGGGCTGGCACTGGTTGGCGTAACGGGTCGGTCTCCTCTAAAGATCCGCCCCACGAAGCACCTTCTACCAGCTTCCAGCTCCTTCCTCCTTTACAGCTGGCCTCCTCCTACCTTACTCCTGCTTCACCCTGAGTTACCCCCCTGGGGTTACCAACTACTCCCCTCACTCCTGATGATTCTTCGGCTGCTCCTTGTGACCCCTTAATGGTGGACGTCCAGCGTTCCTGCGTTACCCTGGAATCACTCCCCCATCCTCAGGACTTCGGGAGGACGCCATGAACCAGAGCTCCTTCGTGTTTGAAAGCTAAGTATCCTTTATTCTTCTCCTTCCCGCTACTATCTACTCTAGTCATAACCCCAGGCTCTGACTCTCCTCTTTTTCCCCTTTGTAGGTGTTACAATCCCCCCTCCTTGAGCCATTCCTTGTCCTCATGGAATGAACTCGGGGTATTTGATGCGTAGGACACGGACATCTTCCCAAGTTGCAGCTTCTTCAGGAAGGTTGAACCACTTCACGAGTACCTCCTCCACCGTCCTTCGCCTACGGCGGCCTATGCGACGATCCAACACCTTCTCAGGGCCCGCCAGCGGTTCACCATCATTCCCCGTAAGGGGTGCGGCTGGAATGATTTGGTCTTGTGGTGGAGGGCCCAGCTTTAGTTGAGATACATGAAATACCGGGTGAATCTGGGAATCCGGAGGTAAGTTTAACCGATATGCTGCTTTCCCAACTCGGCTTAATACTTCAAAAGGCCCAAAATAACGGGCGGCTAGCTTGGGACTTCGCTTCACAGCCACTGAAACTTGTCGGTAAGGCTGTAGCCGCAGGTATACCCAACTCCCTATTGCGTACTCTTTCTCCCTTCTATGTTTATCAGCCTGCTGCTTCATGCGATTCTGGGCAATTTGTAATCTATCTCTTAGTTCACTAGTAAGTCTCTCCCTCTCTAGGGCCCAATCTTTTACCTCTGGATGAGTAACTGCGTCAGCAGTGGTTACCAAAGTAGAAGGGGGATCCACTCCATACAACGCCTTGTAAGGGGTGGTGCCTAAAGATGAATGGAATTTGGTGTTGTACCACCACTCTGCCAATGACAGATACTTCCCCCATTTTTGTGGGTGTTGGAAGCACATACACCTCAGATAAGTCTCTAGGCATTGATTTATTCTCTCGGTTTGACCATCGGTTTCCGGATGATAAGAGGTGCTCATTTTTAGCTGTGTTCCCAGTAATTGAAATAACTCCTTCCAAAATAAACTAGTGAAAATCTTGTCCCTGTCAGTGACAATGCTTCTAGGACAACCATGCAATCTGTAGACTGAATCCAAGAAAACTTTAGCTACCTCCTGAGCTGTGAAAGGGTGTCGCAAGGGTATGAAGTGGGAATACTTAGTCAACCTATCCACCACTACCAAAATTGTGTCTTTTCCCTCAGACTTAGGTAAGGCCTCTATGAAGTCCATACTGATGTTCTCCCAAATCTG
Source organism: Tillandsia fasciculata (assembly GCA_029168755.2). Classification (NCBI taxonomy): domain Eukaryota; kingdom Viridiplantae; phylum Streptophyta; class Magnoliopsida; order Poales; family Bromeliaceae; genus Tillandsia; species Tillandsia fasciculata. The sequence continues at coordinate 187,719 of JAQOTM010000210.1, read as the reverse complement.
TTTTGGTATAGGTAGAGGTTGTAGGAGTCCTGGAGTGGCTTGAGTGACTATTTTGTTTTGGGCACACACCTCACAGCTCCGAATTTGTTCCTCAATTTGCTTCTTCATGCCATTCCAGTAGAAGTGGCCTTTAGCTCTTTGATAGGTGTGTAACACCCCCGAGTGACCCCCAGTCACCGAGTGATGAAAGTGTTTGATCAGCTTGTTTCTTAGATCACCAGTACTGCCCACATATACCCTGCCTTTACATCTTAGGACCCCTTGATTGTAGGTATAAGATGGACACTCTTCAGGTTGTGCCTTAATCCTTTCAATAACTGTTTGAGCATGTGGATCATCCTGATAGCTATCTTCTAGTTCATAAGTCCACCCTGGGGATATAGAAGTGATGGCCATAGTCTGAGCTGTGCCACAACTAAGTCTTGACAGGGCATCTGCAGCCTTATTCTCCTTCCCTTTCTTATACACAATGGTGTAATCGAACCCCATGAGTTTCATCATACCTCTTTGTTGCATGGGTGTCACAATCTTCTGCTCCAATAGATATTTTAAACTTTCGTGATCTGTCTGTATAACGAAACATCCAACCATCAAATAGTGTTTCCATTTTTGAGTAGCCATCAGAATAGCTAGAAATTCTTTTTCGTAAGGAGAGAGGCTCAGATTTTTTCCTGTGATAGCCTTACTGAGTGTGACGCCCCACTTCCCAGTGGGTCACCCATCCTAGAACTACTCTAGCTCTAGCACGCTTAACTCTCATGTTCCTCTTGGATATTGCTACCATCCAAAATGCTATAGCCGGGTTAGAGATTTAGTCCTATTATATCATTTATATAGAGGACTAATCCAAATTCCGGGAGTGTCACATTCTTCCCCCCTTTAAGCCCTGACGTCCACGTCAGGCTCAAGCACACTCACAAGCACCAGGCAATGTGAGACTCGTCTCGCTAGCCTTAGCCGACCTTGTGAGGAGCTGCACTCCACTCACAACGGTCATTAGCCGGGGAGCCTCGCTCTACCCGCTATATAACCCTGTCTCAGCCGAGACTCATCTCACATTTCCGGCTGGTGAATGGCTCTGATACCAACTGTGACGCCCCACTTCCCAGGGGGTCACCCATCCTAGAACTACTCTAGCTCTAGCACGCTTAACTCTCATGTCCCTCTTGGATATTGCTACCATCCAAAATGCTATAGCCGGGTTAGAGATTTAGTCCTATTATATCATTTATATAGAGGACTAATCCAAATTCCGGGAGTGTCACACTGAGGAATGCTATAGGCCTTCCTTCCTGAGATAGCACAGCCCCAATGCCTTCTCCACTCGCATCCACCTCCAAAACAAAAGGTTTCTCAAAATCAGGTAGCCTAAGAACTGGGGCTGTAGTCATGGCCACCTTCAGTGCCTCGAATGCTTGTCTAGCTTCAGAAGTCCAGTGGAATTGATCTTTTTTCAGTAATTCAGTAAGAGGCTTGCTAATGGCTCCGTAGTGTTTAACAAATTTCCTATAATAACCTGTCAATCCCAGGAACCCACGCAATTCCTTTATGGTTTTAGGTACAGGCCAGTGAACCATAGCCTCGATTTTGGCAGGATCTGTACCTACACCCCTTTCTGATATTATGTGCCCTAAGTATTCAACCTGGGTCCTTCCAAATGCACACTTACTCCTTTTGGCATACAGCTGATTACTTCTCATGAGATCTAGGACCACTGTTAAGTGTCTAACATGCTCTGCCAAGGACTTGCTGTATACCAGAATATCGTCGAAAAACACTAGTACAAATTTTCTCAGTTGTGATTTAAAAACCGTGTTTATTAAGGATTGGAAGGTCGCAGGAGCGTTTGTTAACCCGAAAGGCATAACCTTAAATTCATAGTGGCCCGGGTGCGTGCGAAATGCAATTTTGGGTATGTCCTCTGTGTAGACTCTGATCTGGTGGTAACCGGATCTCAGGTCTAACTTAGAAAACAATTTGGAACCCCCCAATTCATCTAGTAGGTCATCAATAATAGGAATTGGAAACTTGTCCTTGATAGTCGCCTTGTTTAGTTGTCTATAATCCACGCACATTCTCCAACTCCCATCTTTTTTCTTGACTAATAGAACTGGGGCTGCAAAAGGGCTATTACTCTCTTGTATTATAGAGGACTCTAGCATCTCCTTCACTTGCCTTTCCACCTCTCCCTTCTGCTCATAGGAATGCCTGTATGGCCTCAAGTTAACAGGGGTGGTACCTGGTTGAAGGGGTATCCTATGATCTTCTTTCCTCTGTGGGGGTAGCCCTTTTGGTTCTGCAAAGACATCCTGGTATTGGTCCAATACTTTACTCAACTCAGGGCTAATAGTGACTTCCTCTTCACTGATATCTCGAGTGCATTGTTGGATGACACAACACTGCCCATAAGGGAGTTCCTGATACCATTGATTGGCCGTAATCACCTTCAGTTTAGCCCTTTCCCCCATACCCTTCAGTACTATGGTTTGTCCTTCCTTGATTATAGTAATAGCATTTTGATGAAAATCAAATGTAACTTGCCCATATGACTTCAACCAATCTATACCCAATATTATTCCAGAACCTTCCAACCTAATGATTCTCAGGTCAGCTTGGAAGGGTTGGCCCTGCATTACCCAATTAAATCCCACACATTGCAGTTTACTGAGAACCTTTTGACCATTAGCCACTGTGACAATTAGTGGACTAGCAGCTACTATCTGGGCCTTTATGTCCTTAGCTACTTGCAAATCCATGAAGCTGTGTGTGCTTCCTGTATCAATTAGCACTGTCAGGGAATGGCCTCTGGCCTCTCCTTGCAACTTGATGGTGTCCTGAGGTTTATCTCCACTTAAGGCATGTACTAATATGCCTTCTTCATGGCTTGCATAAGCTTCTATTTCCTGATTGCCACCCTCCCAGTCTACCTCAAGATTCTCTTCTAGAATGCAATCCTCAGCATAAACTTCCACAATGTTTTCATGGCCCTGCATATAGTTGAGGGGCCTGTTGGCACAGATATGCCCAGGATGATATCTCTCACCGCACTTGAAACACTGACCAGCTGCCCTTCTCTATTCCAGAAGTGACTTATTGTAAGATAATTGATTGCCCCCCCCCCCCCCCCCCCTTCTGAGAGTTCAGAGAGTTAGAAGCTTGAGTGGCTGGTGCTGAGGGCTTAAAGAAACTGTTGGGTTGATACCCCCCTCCTGAGGGTCTTGGTAAGGCTTTATACTTCCTGCTTATTACTGATAGGGCCTTCTCATGCAACTTTGCCTGCTCCAAGGTATTGGGATAGGCAATATCCAAAAAAGGTATTAGATCTTCTCGCAGGCCATTTATGTAGCAAGAGATGAAATGCTCTTCGGTTAATTGGGGATTAAAGTACAATAGCTATGTCTTGAGTTCTTCAAACTTCTCTTGATAGCGCTCCACTGAACTCAACTGCTTAAGATTGTTAAATTCTCGAATTAAGTATCTTTCTCCCGTTTGCCCGATTCTGCGGCAGAGGGATTCCACGAACTCCTCCCAACTAACCAATTGCCTATGCACCAAATAACTCTGCTTCCATGTTCGAGCTCGCCCCCCCATATGCATAGTAGCAATATTCAACCACTGTTGTTGAGGAATTTGGTAAACTTCGAAGTATTGTTCACAATTCTCCACCCAATTCCTTGGGTCATCACCAGTAAATGTGGGAAACTCCAATCGAGGGTGAGGTATGTGTTGGTGATGATAACTTTTGCCTATCATTGTGTCACCCCGATCCTCCTCTCGTGGCTCAAACCCTTTTCCTGGGCTAGGTAATAATCCCTTACCCTTACCTTCTTGAAATTCTAACTTAATAAAGGTATTCCCCTTATTGCCTTGTTGATCTTGTCTGGAACTCTGAGCTGGATATAATTTCTCTACAGGGACTACTTGGGGATTATGAACTGTGAGTAACTTTAGCAACTCTTCATGCCTACGCAGTGCCTCAGCTTGCATAGACTCGTAGTGTTTTTGCTCAATCTCACTTACTTCTTTAATTTGTGCAGATAACTCTACTATTTTATCCTGATAATCTGTGGTGAGTTTATGCATCCTAGATTCCAGTGTTAACATGTGTTCATTAAGATCCTTGAGACGGGTTCCCTCGGCCATAGGAATAGAATCAGCTATAAACCTAAATCGGTTGTGATTCTTCTTCCCAATCTTGTATGCTAATGTATCAACTATGATGGATCTCACAATTCCCTTATGCTGTATACAGATCTAATCAACTTCAGATTACTTAGAGGGCAACGGAGAAGAGTACCTGAATGATCTTCTCGAGTTCCACAGTCCCTGGGATGAAACTGCTCTGATACCACTTATAATGCCCCGCCTGAGTTGCAACCGCTTGGTGTCGCAACTGAGCTAGGATGGCGACGATGAGGGTTGGAGCAGGTTCAACCCGTATCGGAGGCGCACACGCGATGATGACGATGTTGCTGAGGCGTGAAGGCGCCGATGATGATGCGGGTTCCAATCGTGAGGATTGCTGGGTTGGAACTCAAGGTGAACTGATCCAAGCTGAGAATTAGATCTATAGCTTGAATTGGAAGGAACAAACTGAGGAGGAGGAAAGATTTAGGAGAGAAAAAGAGGGAACAAGAAGAAGAGGAGCTTTGGTGAAGATGAAGTAACTGAATTAACTGCCTCAATTTGTTACAACTATCTATTTTATAGTCCCGTACAGGACTGAGTAGCTAATTTGTACATATTTCGGACTGAACTGTAATTTGGTGAACCTATTACATGGGCTTAATGCTGTTGCTTCTTGTAACCCATTGAATGGGCCTCCCGCCTGGGCTTGGGCTGGCACTGGTTGGCGTAACGGGTCGGTCTCCTCTGAAGATCCGCCACGCGAAGCACCTTCTACCAGCTTCCAGCTCCTTCCTCCTTTACAGCTGGCCTCCTCCTACCTTACTCCTGCTTCACCCTGAGTTACCCCTCTGGGGTTACCAACTACTCCCCTCACTCCTGATGATTCTTCGGCTGCTCCTTGTGACCCCTTAATGGTGGACGTCCAGCGTTCCTGCGTTACCCTGGAATCACTCCCCCATCCTCAGGACTTCGGGAGGACGCCATGAACCAGAGCTCCTTCGTGTTTGAAAGCTAAGTATGCTTTATTCTTCTCCTTCCCGCTACTATCTACTCTAGTCATAACCCCAGGCTCTGACTCTCCTCTTTTTCCCCTTTGTAGGTGTTACAGAATTATGGATCATAAATATCAATCTCAAGGAAAATGGATTAGGAATGATCAGGTACGTTTAACTAAATAATTTTGGTGATCCGAATACATTTGTGTAGTTTAGAAACACTTGGATAAGTTTTCATTGCATAAAAAATCAAAAAACTATTTTTTCAGGAAATCTAGTCCGGAACAGAAAATTCTGTTCAGGACCCCGAACCTTGGTTTTTTCAGGAAATCTAGTCCGGAACAGAAAATTCTGTTCAGGACCCTGAACCTTGTTTTTTCAGGAATTCTCTGAAAAACAACGACAGTCCGGAACGAGCCAATCCAGTCCGGACCGTCGTGCGGAAAAAATTCTGTTAAGTCAGTTTTTTATGCTTATCTCTTTCCAAAGGTTTCTAACCTATAAATAGACACTTAGGGTTCCTCAAGAACTACCGATTAATTTAGAAAACACTTGAGAGCAACCCTAGAGGCTAGGTTTTTATCGTTCTTCTTTTAGCCTCTTTTAGGTCAATTCGACGGTTCTTCCAAGACATACTTTTTGTCGAATTGATCTAATCTTTGCTTAGAGATTCCATCCATGGTTCTTTAATGATATTCTAAGCAAAGTGTAATGTACCGAATTTTCGGCACATAAATAAATGTAAATAAAGGTGGTATGAAATACTAGTGTTATGAAAGTTGGGAAAGTAAGGAACATTTGGACGCGAGTTGGGCCCAATTCGGGTTAAAATGGAGAGATCTAAAAATTTATTGGAGAAAGGGGGCCAGATTTTTAGTGAAAAATTCACAGTGTCGGAAAATTCCGAGAAAATTACGGGAGCCCCGTAAATATGTTTTAAGAGCACAGAAAAAGTTTCGCGTTGATCGGATGCCTGATAGTGAGAACGGGCTCTGCCAACAGTGTCGGAAAATTCTGAGAAAATTTGGGGAGCTTCGTAATTATGTTTTAAGGCCACAGTAAAAATTTCGGGTTGATAGGATATCCGGATTGCGAGAACGGGTCCGCCAGCGATTCTGGATACAATGAGGCTTTTGGTGGCCCAGAAATGGTCCAAACTGAAAATTTAAAATTTTCTGTGGTAAATTAGGCTGAAACGAAGCTGCCTGTCAAATTTGGACGGAAACGGACAAAAAATGGATAGAAAACGAGACAAAAAGGGATTTCCAGGTGCGCGGTGCGTTGCGCCACGCGCACAGCTGGCGCGCAACAGGGCGCGGGGTCGCGCGCCACGTAGCGTGGGGGCCGCCGCCTGGACCTGGTGCACGGCCCCCTTGTGTGGTGGACCGCCACACGGCGGCTCCCCATTAGGGGTCCCGTGGACCCGATCTACAAGCCCCCTCCCCTCCCTTTTCCTTCCTTTTTCTCTTCTCCTTCTTCCTTCTCCCCCGCAGACCCTCCTCTCTTTGTGTTCTTCTTCTCCAACCGAGCATCGAGAGAGAGAGAGAGAGAGAGAGAGAGAGAGAGAAAGAGAGAGAGAGAGAGAAAAAATTGGGGATTTCGTGGGGCACGCGTGCGCGCCGTGAACCTCGTGGAGCGCGCGAGGCGTTCCCAAAAGCCGATGGGCGGCGCGACTGTACGAGGTAACGTTATTTTCACGGTATTTTTGGCACAGTTTCTATGCCTCCTTTGGGTTTGGATTTGACCCCATTACCGTATTGCGTGTTAGAGACCGAGTTCTACTGTATCGTTGCTGCACGGACTGTCGCGGGTATTTTTGGCGCGTCTCGTTTCGCGTGCAAGTTGTAGAAAAATACACCGTTTTGCATGCGGATTCGGCAAAAATGCACAGTTTTGGGCGCAAACTCGGAAAACGTGCACCGTTTTGCGTGCAACGTTGAAAAAGAAAAGTGCACCATTTTGCGTGCCAAACCGAGGTATGTGCTCCGTTTCGCGTGCAACTTGTGTTATCGCGCACCGTTTTACGTGCAAAGTCTAATATTTTGCATCGATTTGTGTGCAGGACAAGAAAAATGTGCACCGTTTTGCGTGCAACCCGACAGTGAGGCGTACACCGTTTTGCGTGCAGATTTGAGGTACGTGCACCGTTTTGCGTGCCGATCGTGTTGTCGCGCACCGTTTTGCGTGCCGACCCTAATATTATGCGTCGTTTCTCGTGCAGGGTTGGAAAAGACGTGCACCGTTTTGCGTGCAGATTTGAGATACGTGCATCGTTTTGGTGCCGGTTGTTGTCGCGCATCGTTTTGCGTGCACTCTCTAATATTATACATCATTTTTCGTACAGGGTTAGAAAAACGTGCACCGTTTTACGTGCAACCCTACAGTAGATCGTGCACCGTTTTGCGTGCAGATTCGAGGTACGTGCACCGTTTTGCGTGCCGGTTGATTTAACGCGCACCGTTTTGCGTGCAGACTAAAATGACGCGCACCGTTTTGCGTGCGGGTTTTTAGTGACGTGCATCGTTTTGCGTGCAGGTTTGGTGGACGTGCACCGTTTTGCGTGTAGACTCGAGAGAAGTGCACCGTTTTGCGTGCAAGCTCGAGGAGACAAGTGGAATCGCGCGGAGACCAATTGCAAGTGTCTACAAGCAATTGGGTACACTACAAGGTGGGGAATTCTGCCGAAATTGGGTGACCTCTCTCCTTGCTCCTTTGCTTTTTGATCTAGAAGCATGATAGTAGCCTGTTAGAGGCGTTAGGTAATTATGATTATTATTGCATGTGTAGGGAGATACAGATGAAAAGTGCAACTGTTGGTTGCCAAAGACAGATGATAAATGTGCATGTGTAAAGATATTTAGAGGAAAGGTGACATTTATGATTTATCCAAATAGGGGATAAACTGGCATTTGTAGATGGACACAGATGAAAAATGCAACTGTTGGTTGCCAAAAAGGAGATAATTAATTTGCATGTGTAAAAAGAATTAGGGAAAAAAATGCAATTCTTGACTTATCTAAATTGATGATAATTGCATGCATAGAGGATAAATATTATTTTATGATGGATATGAAAATAATTGCATGCGTAGAAATGAATAATTATGTGTTGACTGTGATCATGTTAGGGTACAACTGTCACGCCCCGAGTCCGCCAATTTGTACGGTTCGGGCACGCCAACAGACCCGCCAATCGGGTAAAACCTTTTTCTACCCGAAAGGAACGGTAACATCCATAATAACACAACAAGTGTATGCGGAAGCTCAATATCAGAGTACTAAAAATCACTATAAATTAAAACTTTCATTTAATAAACCAACAATTAATGCGGAAATGAAAGCATACAGGAGTGAACCATAAATTAAACTTACTACACTTTACATTTCTGAACTTGCAAATAAAATTATTACATTTCCTTTACATAAATTCCTCACTATACAAGGTTCACTCAAGAAATACATAAATGGGATACCTCTGCTAGACCCTCTAGGTCACTATGCTGCTGGGCCCTTGCCCCTGTCGTATGCCTCGCTGTCGTCTGCATCTGATCTGTCTCGACCGCTGCACCCATTCCCGAACCTGTGGGGGATCACCCAAGGGGTGTGAGAACTCCGACAGAGTTCCCAGTGGGTTCAACCACCGAGAAAAAGTGTCCTACACCACTTGGTCCAATGGAAGCAATAATAATAGTGCTAGGAAACTAAAATCCTCAATATCAAAATGCTGCTATGCAATATAATATATCACTGCACTATACTATCTGTGTCTAATCACCAACCATCACTACTCTTGTCTAGCCACACTAGGCTGCTAAGCACCAACTCGGCCACTATGCCGCTGTATATAGGGTCAAACTAACCCGGCCACCTTGGCCACTCTAATTTCTCTTTATTCTTTAAATTCTGGTGCTTTAGTTCAAGTTAACCCTCAGAAATTCTTATCCAACGGGCCCCAGCCCGGTAGTCCTGCTACCATAAGATAAGATTTCTAAGGTTGCCGATAGCACCCGCAAGTGCTACCCCGCCCAACGGGGAACTTGTCCTACGGGTCACTGCCCGGGAGAGGGACACTGCCCTTAGCTCCGACAAGGCTACTTTTTACCCCCGAAGGTACGCTCGTTTTATCTTTATATTTTCTTTCTTTTCTTTTCTTTTTCTTTCTCTTTTTGCTTTAGTTCTTAGCCTCTTTGCCTTTGAACACTTGCTTTTCTTTCTTATTCGAGCTTGTAGCTCCCTTTTGCCACTGGCAAATCTCTTTCTTTTTCCTTTGAGCGTTTAGCTCTTTGCTTTCACTTTAAGCCTTTCGAAAGTACCTCGTCCGACGGGTCACTGCCCAGGGAGCCCTGCTCCACTTGACGAGTCTCAAATTCGAAGGCGCCATTTACATTTTCTTTATACTTTTTAGCCACTTTTAGCTTGCTTTTAACTTTGCCTTTTTACAACTTTTTACCTCTTATCCTAGGTCTCGCCATAAGGATAACTAGAGAGTCTCCTGGACTCTTAAAAATTTCTCTTTTATTTCTTTAACTCAAATTGAAGTTAAAGTTATTATCCATTTGCCCAGACACCCTATGACTTTCTAGGGTTGTATTTGTTTAATTCTTTAACCTTGGGATCTCATCCCCCTTTCATGATTCCTCACTGAATCCTAGAGTTAACTTAACTCTATTTTCCAAATTTCACTTTTAACTTAGAGTTACACTGACTCTAATTTCCTGTTTTCCCTTTCATGTCTCCATACTTGATCCACCTTTTCCATCTTTGTGATTCCTTACTGAATCTTAGAGTTAACTTAACTCTATTTTTCTGTTCCACCTTTAACTTAGAGTTACACTGACTCTAATCTCCTGTTCCACTTTTATCTTAGAGTTACACTGACTCTAATCTCCTGTTCCACTTTTATCTTAGAGTTACACTGACTCTAATTTTCTGTCTGTGAGTTTAAACTCCTCTGGATCACCTTAGGTTCCCTTTACCTAAGTTCCATGTCATACTCATCCTAGAGTTCCTTGACTCTATGTTGATCACTAGCTCTCCTTAGGTTTCCTTCACCTAAGTTCCATGTCACATATGTCCTAGAGTTCCCTGACTCTATGTTGATCACTCTATCCAATGTCCTTAGGTTATCTCCTAAGACAATGCCACTCGTTAATTCCTAGGATAGCTCCTATGTTTGATGTCACTCGTCAAACCCCTAAACTAGGTTTTCTCCTAGTCTTACTACCAACAAGTTCTGTTCCCTTATGTCACATGATTCCTAGGGTTGTGCCCTACATGATCACAGTCATCACATAATTATCCATTTCTATACATGCAATTATTTCTTATCCATCATAAAATAATATTTAACCTCTAAGTCCTTTTGCACATGAAAATGAATTATCTCCTTTTTGGCAACCGACAGTTGCATTTTTTTATCTGTGTCCATCTACACATACAAGTTTATCCCCTATTGTGGATAAATCATAAATGTCGCTTTTCCTCTAAATTTCTCTACACATGCATATATATCATCTGTTATGGGCAACCAACAGTTGCACTTTTCATCTGTGATCCTCTAAACATGCAATCTTAATCATAATTACCTAACGCCTCTAACAGGCTACTATCATGCTTCTAGATCAAAAAGCAAGGGAGCAAGGGGAGAGGTCACCCAATTTCGGCAGAATCCCCCACCTTGTAGTGTACCCAATTTCTTGTAGACACTTGCAATTGGTCTCCGCGCGATTCCACTTGTCTCCTCGAGCTTGCACGCAAAATGATGCACTTCTCTCGAGTCTGCACGCAAAACGGTGCACGTCCACCAAGCCTGCACGCAATACGATACACGTCACTAAAAACCCACACGCAAAACGGTGTGCGTCAAATCAACCGGCACGCTTAACTGTAAAGTTGCACGCAAAACGGTGTATATTTTTCTATCCCTGCACGAAAAACGATGTATAATATTATAAACTGCACACAAAACGGTGCGCGATAAAATAATCTGCATGTAAAATCGTGCACAACAACTCAATCGGCGCGTAAAACGGAGCACGTACCTCGAGTTGGCACGCAAAACGAGGCGCACCAAAATTGTCCCCGACAGTCTGCGCAATAAAACGGCGCAGTATAATCCGGTTCCTAACACGCAACACGATAATGGGGTCAAATCCAAACCCAAAGGAGTCATAAAAATTATGCCAAAAATACCATAAAAATAATGTGCGGAGTTTACCTCGTACAGTCGCGCCGTTCCATCTCATAAAATTTTCTCCTCTTTTCTCTCTCTCTCTCTCTCTCTCTCTCTCGAAGCTCTCTCTCGAAGCTCGGTCGGAGAAGAAAGGAAAAAGGGGGAAAAATGGAGGTGCGGGGAGGAAGAAGAAGAAGAAAAGGAGGGAGAGAGAGAATGGTGGTCCACGGACCACCGGTCTACGGTGCACCCGTCGGTCTACAAGACCCAGCCGGGTGCACCCGATCCAAGGCACGCACGCGCACTGGCGCCCCCTGTTGACCCGCGCCCAAGTGCGCTCCAGCTGTGCGCCTCGCGCAGCGCGCCGCGCGTCTTGGAAATCCGTTTTTGTCCCGCTTTCTGTCCATTTTTCGTCCGTTTCCGTCCAAATTTGACAGGCGGGTTCATTTCAGCTAAATTTATCACAGAAAAATTTAAATTTTCACTTTGGGCCATTTTTGGGCCACCAAAAGCCTCGCTGTATCCAAAATCATTGGCGGACCCCGTTTTCACCATCGGGTATCCGATAAACGCGAAACTTTTTCTGTGGTCTTAAAACATATTTACGGGGCTCCCGTAATTTTTTCGAAATTTTCCGACACTGTGAATTTTTCACTAAAAATCTGGGCCCCCATTTTCGAATAAAATTTCAGAACTCTCATTTTAATCCCGATTTGGGCCCAACTCGCTTCCAAATATTCTTTACTTCCCCAACTTTCATAACAATAGTATTTCATTCCGTCTTTATTTACATTTATTTATATGTCGAAAATCCGGTACTTTACAACAACCCTAGGAATCATGTGACATAAGGGAACAGAACTTGTTGGTAGTAAGACTAGGAGAAAACATAGTCTAGGGGTTTGACGAGTGACATCAAACTTAGGAGTTATCCTAGGGTGGACGAGTGGCATGGTCTTAGGTGATAACCTAAGGACACTGGATAGAGTGATCAACATAGAGTCAAGGAACTCTAGGATGAGTATGACATGGAACTTAGGTAAAGGAAACCTAAGGTGAACTAGAGGTCAGCATAGAGTCAAGAAACTCTAGGACAAGTATGACATGGAACTTAGGTAAAGGGAACCTAAGTTGAGCTAGAAGAGTTTAAACTCACAGACAGAAAAATAGAGTCAAGTTGACTCTAGGATTCAGTAAGGAATCAAGAGGATGGAAAAATGGATCAAGTGTGGAGATATGAAAGGGAAAACAGGGAAGTAGAGTCAATGTAATTCTAAGATAATAGTGGAATATGAAATTAGAGTCAGTGTAACTCTAAGTTAATAGTGGAGCAGGAAAATAGAGTTAAGTTAACTCTAGGATTCAGTGAGGAATCAGAAAAGTGGGATGAGATCCCAAGGTTGAAGAATTAAATTAATATAACCCTAGAAAGTCATAGGGTGTCTGGGCAAATGGACAATAACTTTAACTTCAATTTGAGTTGAATAAATGAAGGTGAAATGTTTATGAGTCCAGGAGACTCTCTAGTTATCCTTATGGCGAGACCTAGGATAAGAGGTAAATTGTGTAAAAAGGCAAAGTTTAAAAGCAAGCTAAAAGTGGCTAAAAAGCATAAAGAGAATGTAAATGGCGCCTTCGAATTTGAGACTCGTCAAGTGGAGCAGGACTCCCTGGGCAGTGACCCGTCGGACGAGGTACTTTCGAAAGGCTTAAAGTGAAAGCAAAGAGCTAAATGCTCAAGGGAAAGAGAAAGAGATTTGCCTGTGGCAAAATTTGGAGCTATAAGCTCGAATGAGAAAAGCAAGTGTTCAAAGGCAAAGAGGCTAAGAACTAAAGTAAAAGAAAAAGAAAAAGGAAAGAAAAGAAAGAAAATATAAAGATAAAATGGGCGTACCTTCGGGGAGGAAACGTGACCTTTGTTGGAGGCGCAGGCAGTATCCCGCTCCAGGGCAGTGACCCTTGTTGGAGGCGCAGGCAGTATCCCGCTCCAGGGCAGTGACCCATCTGACACGTTTCTCCCGTAGTCCACAGAGCAGCGCGGCGGGGTGCACAGACCCGACGCAGGGACACGTGGCACCGCCTGATTGGCGGGCCCAGGGCGCGCGGTCTACTGGGTGAGCGCGGCGGTGCATGGACCAAGGCGGGGGACACGTGGCAGCCTCCGGTTGGTCGGTGCACGCGGCGCGGTCCACGGAATTCCTGCGGAAGGCGTGGACCAGGTGTGTGAGGTCCCGGAATCCCCTGTGTAGGGTTTGCTGGTTGTTGGGCAGCCTTTAGTGGCCGTTGGGAGTGTTTGTGCGCTTGTCGGGCCCGAAAAATGGATTTGTGATGCAATTTGGAATTTAGTTGCATCACTGGAGGCCGGCGTGGTGTGTCGGTGGTGTTTGCGCGCAATTTGGACACGGGTGTTGGACTTTGGGCTTAATAGGAGATCGCGTGGGTAATTGGTGGACCCGTCGAGTGTTTAGAGGTGATTTCGCGTGCATTAGATGTCAAATTTAGACTCCGAGCGAAGTTGGGATAAAGGATTACCTCTCCGATTGCCTTCGGGAATTTTTAGAGTGGGAATTTGGCAAATCGGTTTGTTGTTTTGGACTCGGCGCGAAAAACGGTGCAAAATACACTTTTTCTGAATTTTTTTGGGCTTAAAATGGAGTTCTTGGTGTTGCTGGGGGTGTGGACCGGGTTCACGGGGCTTGGCGCACGGTCGGTAGACCGGCCGGTGTAGCGCGGTCCACGGCCGCGCTGCACCCGGTCCACGCGTCCGGGCGGGCGCCCGGTGCACGCGCGGTGCACCGGGCGGCCATGCGCCGCGCATGCACGCGCGCGCGTGGCGCGCGCCCGCGCCCGCGCGTGGACTGGGCTCGGCCACGTGGCTGCGGCCCGGGTCGGTCGGACCATTTGGTCCGACCCTCCTTGCACCGGATCGGGTGCAAGGGGATCTGGTGTGAGAGGGGAGTTGGTGAAGGATTCTAATGCACCTTAAGCCCAATTTAGGATTAGTTTAAGGCTATTTAAGAGGGCATTTTGGCTGGGGGTTTCTCTTTTGGATATTTTACACCCCTTAGCTGCTAAGGAGTCCATGAAGCAGTCTCCATCTTCTCCTTCTTCATCAAAGAAGCCACCATTGTTGGAGCTTGATCATTGCTTGTTTTGGAGTTCAACTTCGTCGCATTTTCTTCCGGGAGGTCTCCAGAAGTGTAGAAATAGAATTTTGGGATGATTCTTGTGGGGTTCTCTTCACAACTCCAAGATCTACAACTTTGGTATTTAAGAAAAGACCTAATTGAAGCTCTTAACCAGGTAAATATAGCAATCTTTGAGACACTTATTTTTCTGTGGAGGATTTCGAGAAGAGGTTAGTGTTTTTACTCCCCTGGGATGTATAAATGAAATTTAAAGTTGATTTTTGTTGGTAAATTTCCAGGACTTACAGAGATCCAATTTTTGTATTTTGTGGAACTTCCAATTTGGACTCTAAGTTAGGTAAATTAAGCCATCTTTGGGATTGTTGTGTACAGCTGAGATTCTGGATGTGGTTTTGAGCAATGCTCAGTGTTTTTGCTCCCTAGGGCTGAAGAAGTGGAATTTTAAGCTGATTTTTGCGGGCAATTCACCAGGACTCAGAGACCTACATCTTTCATATTGAAGAGAAAGGATAATTCTTGCTACAAATCAGGTGAATTTCATCATCTTTGGAACCCTTGGTTCAGTTGCAGTTTTGGACAGCATCGCAGAGTGTTAGCCGTAACTTTGCGCACCGACATCGGATCGAGGTGATTCAAAAAGAGATTCTCATCTACTTCTCGTGAGGAATCTCCTAGATTTTTCTCAGAATTTCCTGAGTTTGCTTCGAAGGTGAGAATCTTTCTTCTTCCCGAGTTTCTATCTGTAGAATTTTGTACAGTTAGTATGGGGTGTTTCTCTTGCCGATTTTCTATCTCAGTGTAGGGAACTCGGAATTGGACGTGCAGGTATTCGTTTCGAAGCTATCGACGCTTAGATCGCAGGGATATTTTATTTAGAATTTTTCGAGCACTTTCGGCAGGTGGTTTTTCTGCATCTTTGCGGCTGAAATATTAGTGTGATATTTCTCGGCAGATTTTGGAACTTAAGTGTAACGGGAGCTTTTTATTGTACCCAGGAGATATTGTGGACAGTGCTGGACCAGTTTGGACTCTGAGTAGCTATTTTCTGGTATTATCAGCTATAGGGCTTTTGACAGTTCGACTTGTCAGGTGGGTGGCCTCGCTTTCAAGATTTGCGATCTATTCACTAATTCTAGCTGTATAGGGATGTGCATGTTTTATTTTTATCTCCGGTATAGCATGTTAAAGAGCATGAGTTGAGATTCCTTATTTATTCAGTTATCATGTGTTCTTATTATTTCCCCACCACATCCTTATTTATTGCTATCTTTGGACTTGACCTAGCACCCCTGTCATATACTGCATGTTCAACCAGTCTAGTAGAAAACTCCAACCTGGGCTAGGTTATTTTATTGCTATAGACACTCTCACACTATCATTATTATTTCATTCTGGACTTAGATTCTGCCTCGCCCAGATAGTGGGCCGAGGGGTCGGGGTATTTGTGGGGTGCATTTACACTCGTGTCTGGGGACCGAGTGGAGTCTGATAGTCAGTTTATTGATCAGAGTGTCTTTGGGAGTTGTCTGAGTGACATTGGGTCTCGGCTGTGTAGTTTTCCAGCCTGTGAGTGAGACAGTGTTCTTCTGGTTTTAGTCGATCTTGTTGATCGTGTCTTTTGGATTACTGTCCGAGTGACAGGGGGTCTCGGCTGTGTAGTTTTTCAGCCTGTGAGTGAGACAGGGTTCTTTGAGTACAGTCGATCTTGTTGATCGTGGATTTGGATTATAGCCTGCATGGGCCACATTGAGCTCGACAGAGATGCGCAGATACTTTGCTCGGTGGGGTCGCGCCCCTCGAGTCCCACTCCGGAGCTAGGCGGTTTACTTGCTATTGCGACTTGTCGATGCAGTCCCTCTGGCTGGCTGGCTAGCAGTCACGGACGCCCTACGTAAGTCCGGTCCTCCGTGGATGTAACGGCAGTAGGTAGGCGCAGGTTTGACTGGACCCGATGTGGCAGTCAGTGTAGATTGGGTGACATGAGTCGAGAGTTAGTAGTGGTACCAGTTTTCTTTCTGTTTCACCCTTGAGCATCTAGTTGGAGGCATAGTAGCTGTAGAGTTATTTTACCAGCTTTTCTTTCCAGTATTGCATCTGTTACTTTATGCCTCTAGTGGACTTAGTGGGTAGACCGTCGGGCTTGTTGGCGGCACCCACTGAGAACTACTTTGGGATGTAGTTCTCACACCCGTCGTGGTGTTTTTCCCCAGGGACCTCTACTTCTGTTCTTGCTGCACCGGTTGCTGATCCAGTTGATCGAGGTAAGGGAGTCGCGAGTTAGATCCCTACCAGATGTCGTCCTGAGAGTAGCTGTACCCCTCACATTTTGAGAGTTCTTGTTTAGTGAATCCTGTAGTGAGGATCGAGTTGTACTTTTTCTTATTTTGGAGAGACTGATGTATTTATTGGAGATATCTCCCTTTTGGGTTTTATATATTAGAGGACTTTTTATATGATGATATTTGGGAGATGGACGTTGTATCCTTATTTCCAGTTGTACAATGATTGATGTTAGTTTTACAGTAGTTTACTTTTCAGCTCTGATATCTGTGTACTGTAGTTGATACTTTTGCAGATTAGTCGCTTCGTCTATACGGGGTGTCCGTATGGGCGGCGGATCTGTTGGCGAGCCCGGGTCGCAGTTTCGACGCCGGGGCGTGACAGATTAGAGTGGTATCAGAGCCTAGGTTGTAGGTCATGGTGGACTTAGAAACCCTAGGCTTATGGTTTGACCCTTGGTTGACTTCGTGAGAGTCGTGACTTTTAGCGAGAGTCCTGATTGAGTTTTATACCCCTCCCAAGGGACGGGAGGAGTGATTGGCATATTTATTCTCCTAAGTGATTATGTTGGCTGCAGACAACATAATGCTGTGGAACGGGTGACATGCCTTAGACTTTCGCTGGATTGGGTCGAGCGTTGTTGTGTGTTGTTTTGTGGTTTCATCGTGGTGAGCGGTGTCTCCCCGACGCTAGGTGTTGACCCATGTGCTTCCGATCATAGCAGTTGAACTTGAGCGGTTGGTTGTGGGCCGGATACCTGGATTAAGGTCAAAGAACTCCGAACCCTGATGACAGGATCGTCTGAGGCTTAGCAGCGACAGTGTGAGCAGCTGGTCTTGGTGACACAGTTATTGAAGCCGGATTGGGCAGATGAACCACCCCGACTCGAAAGATTGAGTTTGGAGTCTTTGGAGGCAGAGTCGTGGTTGGTGGTGATGGAGTGATTAATTGAGAGCCTCCCTGTGCTAGGAAGTTTTTGCAGTTGTTGAACTGCGCGCTCCAGTTTTCGAGGGGCGAGGCGCATTGGATGTGTGAGACTGGGAGTGGTTTGCGCCGAGATACCTTTCTGTTAGCTGGTCCCTCTGTTATGGATTATTGACGCCACGTTGGATTAGGCGTGTGTTTGGAGCGGGGCGCTGCAGTTCCTGTGGGTAGGGATCTGCCGCCAGAGGTGAGTTCTGGATTTGGCGCTTGGCGCCGGGTGATGGAGGACAAATCGGCCGGTAGAGGCATTTTTTATGTCTTTTCCTAAGTAGTGGATGGCTAAGATGCCAGAGATCGGGTGGACCCCGATGGCAACATCAGTATTTATTTTATATCAGAGTGGCGCCTCGGCAGCGTGGGTTTGTATCTGCGGAGGACCTTATTCGTCGCCTCAGCGTGAGCAGAGATAGAGGTCGTGCTCCTTTAGGGATAGTCCTGACTTTCAGGCAGATTGAGCGACAACCACTTGCACCGAGCGGATGAGTCTGTGCCGCCCTGTTGGAGGGCGCCACGGTAGTGGATCGAGTTGTCGCAGGTGTGAATTCATCACAGCAGTAGAGCTTGTCGTGTTCCTGCATGGACTAGAGGCAGATTTGCTACCACGTGCACTTGAAGTACAGGTTTCCATTAGTGTTGTGCATGTGGAGGAGGCTTGTGGATCGTGTCCAGTGCAGTAGAGGCATTGAGTTATGCCGGCAGACTTATTGGTAATTATGGCAGTTCGAGGGTTCGACCTAGTGCTAGGGTTTGGATGGCACAGTGCCACAGGATGTTGACTGCAGAAAGAGAGAATTTTTAACCTTCTGCGGGGTAGACGAGAGGAGGCTCGGCGGTTGAGACAGTTAGAGCGCACAGGTTTCTGTGGGACTTGTTGCACTCGTGCCTAGGGGGCGGAGTGTAGTGTGGTAGCTGAGTTTATATTGTGCTAGTGACGTGAGGAACGCGCCAGTATTTTGTGGGATTTTTCTGAGTTCTTGCTACAGGTGAAAAATTCACATCTTTGGGACTGTTCCAACAGAAGTGTATGTACTTGGATATTTTAGAATAAGTGTAATCTTGGACCTTATTGTTGTACCAGGAAGGTTCGCGACTGTTTCTGAACCTGTTGGAACTGGAGAAAATTGGAGATAGTGAACTCCGGATATTTTTAGCTGTTTGGAGCCGAGGCTTGCGTGACTTGTACCGAGGGTGCAGTTTTGGCAGATTTTGGGACTCTGAGCGTCTTCACACTCCACCGACTTAGGCTTTGCCTGCGGAAAGCACTTCAGGTGGGTGTTTCGTGTAGTGATTCGGCCCTTAGGGGTACTTTTGGCTCACATGTAAATGATTTAAGCCGTTAAGTGAAATAAAATTATTTAATTTTTTAAAAGTCGGCCGGTGCGGGGTGCGTGTATTTTTCTGGCAAAGGGCCCGAAAAATGTAGACCGACGGTGCGATCGGATCGGGAATCCGATGTACGGATCTCCCGGAATGGGGTTTCTAAGATCACGATGACTTTAGGCGCGCATCGGAATTCGTGTAAAATATCCGACACGCTTTCTGAGGAAGTTTGGATAATCCGTGTAATTAATTAATTAAGAAATTAATTAATCGGTGACGATAAATAAAATTGGGAATTTATTTCCCATGATTATTTAATTAAGTGAATTAAATAATCGGTGACTAGGATTTAAAAGGTGGGATTTTATCTCGTGGATCAGATATTTATTTTAAGAAATAAAAATCGGATATTTGTGGTTTTCCTTTCTACGTACGTACGAATTAAAAAAATAATGAAATAATAGGGATTATATAAGTGATCCCGTTCATCGGAGGGAAAGAAAAGAAAAAAAATAAAAACCCTAGCCGGTGAGGAGAAAAAGAAAGAGAAAAGAGAAAAGACGGAACCCTAGCCGGAAGAAAGGAAAAGGAGAAAGAGAAAGAGCCCGATCTCCCCGGACATCGAACCGAAGGCAAGAACGCGACCGGGCGACCTTCCCGTCGATCTTCGGTTAGTAAAATAATTTTTATAATTTTTCAGGATTTTTCCGTTGTCCTTTTGTTGGGTTTTTTTGGACTTCTCCGTCGTCCCCGTCATCCTCGTCATGCTAGGGCGCGGAACGGACGGCGGAGACGCGCGATGCCGCTAGGGCATCGCGCGGAGTAATTTCGCGGACGGCCGGTCGCCGCCGCGAGCGGCGACGGAACCGCGCGGGCACCGCGCGGACTCCGCGCGGGCTGTACCCGCGCGGGCGCCGCGCGGCCGCCGCGCGGGCGGCACCCGCGCGGGCCCGTAACCGCGCGGTCACCGCGCGGGCGGCACCCACGCGGGCCCCCAACCGCGCGGGCACCACGCGGGCGCCGCGTGGCTGCCGCGCGGGCAGCACCCGCGCGGGCGCCGCGTGGGCAGCACCCGCGCGGGCGCCGCGTGGCTGCCGCGCGGGCAGCACCCGCGCGGGCGCCGCGCGGGGCGCCGCGCGGGGCACCCGCGCGGGCGCCGCGCGGGCCCGCCCGCGCGGGCGCCGCGCGGGGCGCCGCGGGGGGCGCCGCGCGGGCCCGCACCCGCGCGGGCGCCGCGCCGGGCCCGCACCCGCGCGGGCGCCGCGCGGGGCGCCGCGGGGCGCCGCGCGGCCCGCACCCGCGCGGGCGCCGCGCGGGCCCGCACCCGCGCGGGCGCCGCGCGGGCGCGCGGGCGCCGCGCGGCCGCCGCACGGGCAGCACCCGCGAGGGCGCCGCGCGAGGCGCCGCGCCGCGTGGGCGCCGCCCGCGGAGACACGCCGCGCGGTTTCGAGCCGCGCGGGGCTCCGGCGGGCGGCGACGGCGGCGCGGGGTTCCGGTTTTCGGCGAACCGGACGGTGTTGGACTTTTCCGTCAAGAGTATTTTGGGTTTTTCGTTTCGGGATGTTAGTACACGTTTTGATTATAGTTTATCCTTGCGGACTTTCTTTAGGTCCAGGTGCGCAGCGGGAGTGTGCAAAAGACTCAGGTGTCCCGTTTTCTCCTCAACTAGGTGGGTACGGTTGCTATAAGTGCAACAAGTGCAGTAAGTGCATCTATCATCATTAAAATGCTCTCAATTTGTCTAACAAAGTAGATGGACAGTTTAACCTTTCGCATTAATGTATTTTGTCTTATATAATACAACTGCGCGGCTGCGGTCGCGGTGCTCTTTACACGCCGATTTCGGCAAATCCGGTTTCGGATGCTGCACGTACACAGGCGGATTGGCCTCCGCATGGGTGTACTTTTTCGGAAAAGTGGTCTTCTTGACCCGTGTGCCTCACAAAGGAGTGGGAGCCGTGAGGACCTCTTCGCGCCAGCTGAAAATAGCACACCAGCACCGTGAAGAGGTTAAAAGCATCAAAAAGGTGATTGTGCACGAGGCGAGACTTCAGTCTCCCCGATAGGTACTCTAGGGTTGGTGCCCAACTTATTTATGTACAAAGTTAGCGAAAGGTTCCGGTGTAATCGGTTTGCTCCTTATTCCCTTTTGATATTTAGACAACTACTTTGTTTGTCACTGACTTTACCCACTCCGTGACAGGTGTTACCAGGTGCGTTAGCCGGGAGGGCGGTGAGACTGCGTCGAGAGGACCGTAGTCAGGATTCTTGGTTTTATCTCATTCTCCTTCATGCTTTAATTAGTTAATTTACTTGTGGACTTTATTAGTTGTGGACATGTATTAGTTAGCACTGTGGATGAGATGTACTTTTGCGTTTTAGATACTTTTAGTGATGTTTTCATATGCGGCACGTTTTTATTCCCTTTTGATATTTAGACAACTACTTTGTTTGTCACTGACTTTACCCACTCCGTGACAGGTGTTACCAGGTGCGTTAGCCGGGAGGGCGGTGAGACTGCGTCGAGAGGACCGTAGTCAGGATTCTTGGTTTTATCTCATTCTCCTTCATGCTTTAATTAGTTAATTTACTTGTGGACTTTATTAGTTGTGGACATGTATTAGTTAGCACTGTGGATGAGATGTACTTTTGCGTTTTAGATACTTTTAGTGATGTTTTCATATGCGGCACGTTTTCATGAAAAACCAAATGATTTCGAAAATGTTTTCTCAAAACAAAGTGCCGTGTGGGCACGGGTTTTGCAACCGCTGTTTTTATCCTTTCCAAACGGTGACGCCGCTTTAATAACTTGCTTGAAAAAAAAAGGGGGTGTCGAGTGGACACCGATCTTTTAAAACAGTAGTTAAATTAATGTACTCTGATTGGTGATGTATGTCTACTGTATGGTTGATGGTTGATGGTTGATGGTTGATAAATGATGGATGATGTTGTAAATGAGACGCCGTGCATATACAAAGGAGACTCTGTCCGTTGGCAGAGAGAATTTGTGTATGTGGCGGTCTGGCACGCACCGGGGATGAGGTTTATGTCCAATTATTAAGAAAAAAAAATATACACGCAATTTTCCGCTTTGCTTGACTCAAAAACCCCCGGGGGCGTGACATTTCGTCTCGAGAACCGGTGGACGGTCCTCTAAATCTATGTTGATAGATTGCTCGCATGCTAGTGTATTCATGATGATGATTGAGATGTAAGCATGATGTTAGTAATTATTGAGGATTTCAAGTTATGATATTCATGTTGTCATTGAAAGTGTACTGAGTGGTAGTGTTCATCTACGAGTTTGAGAGCATGCTAGATGTTGGTGTTTCCGTATTTGTTGGAGAATATGATCGATGTATGTCTAATCTTTATCTTTTATGCTTGTGAGCATGTATGACTTGAGTATACTACCTTTGAGTGAGAGCATGCAGGATTTATTTGTACATTTTGTGCTTGGGGAGACAGAAGCATGCCGGAGAGACTGCGTTCGATGTGGTTCGGAAACCGCGCCACCCTCGACAGCACCTCCTTGGATATCGCCTGTGGAAATGGGAGAGCTGATGGCACAGTTGCAGGATCTGATGGATTGAGGGGTCCGCTTGACCTAGTGCCACGCCGTTGGTATACGGTGGTGATGCCACGCCGATGATACATGACTGTGAGGGTCCTTTTATGGTTCGAGTATAGACAGGTTCGGGTGGTATCTAGGACCTTTGGATGGAGTTATACCCCCCGGCACTTAGTGTATGATGTGAGTATCTACTTGGAACCTGACAGCCGAGGACTTCGCCTAGATGGCGTTCGGGACACGGCAAGGGCATTAGGAGAGCATTGTGAGGCCCAATGGAATAAGTAATGCCCTGTTGCCTTTGAGATTTGGGAAGTGTGTGATCCAGTTGTACCTGGACGGTTTGGGAGTGGTGTTCTCCAAGGATATTTGATTTACTCCCTGAGCGACTTGGAGCACGAGGAGCACTTGTGGATATGCTACCATATCGGTGTGGATGGAGCTGTATGCCAAGATATTGAGGTACAAGTTTTAGCTTCAAGTGCATGCCTTCTTGGGTCACCTCATTCTAGCCTTTGGAGCGGCGGTGGAACCCGACCAAATAGATGTTATTCAAGGTTGGCGGAGACCAACATTCATTCTTGAGGTGAGGAGCTTCTTAGACTTGGCAGTGCCGGGAGAGCATGGCCAATGGATAATGGGACTAATACCAGCGCCAATGTTAGTATTCCAGTGTTGGGAGATGGATTTGCGAGTTAAAGTGATGCCTCCCTTACTGGCTGTGGAGTACCGTGGGTTGATCTTCGGTCCGCACTTCATCAGTACAACCCTTTGAGTTTTGAGGCAGGACGAACCGCTGTTTGTAGGCCGCTTGGATCCCACAGTTGAGCCTTTCAGTATGCTCATGATTTCCAACTTTGATGGATATACCTGGGCGTAGGCCATGCCTGCGTGGCTATCAGTTCTGATTTCTCAGCATTTCTGTGCTCTACTATGATAGATTAAGATTCAGCTTCAGTTTACAGTTTCTGCCCTGTGGCACCAGTGGAGACTACAGCTTTTGGCATCTTGAGTGAGAGTTATGCGGTTGGCGGTGATGGTTCGGACTTTTGATCGCAAGTTCAGGCATCAGTATTATGATCACCTTTTGAGCTAGTTTTCGGTCCCGTTCACCGATGGTTTGGTCACCGTCAGGATGTTCTTTGTTAGTTGGGAGATCGACTTCGACTCGTGGGTCCGTCGAGGTTATGATAGCATGTTGAGTGACCAACTGTGGCATGAGATGGTGTCTCTTGAGGATTCCTTTTGAGGGTAGCCTGCAGTTAAGTAGGCCACTCGGGTGGTTTTGGATCGAGAAGTAACCGAGTGAAGATCCCAACTTATTGGATTTTTCCTCATTGGATGAAAGTGTGTGTATGCTTCGGGTGGCCTTGGTTGAGTTGACCCAGGATGTGGTTTGGTGCGCGTTGCACTAGTGGTTATGTCAGTTTCCCCAGCCGTGTATTGGAGCCCTTTTGGCATTTCACGTCTCAGCTCAGGAGTGATGTGTTTTTCCTCGGCCGTGTTTGACTTGCCCTTTGAGATCTGGGAGTGTTGGAGTACGAGGGACGCCCTTTGCAATTTCTGGCTCGAGAGATGAGAGAATTGCACATCGGGCCGTACCGTACTTGTTGTTGTTGTTGTTGCGGAGTAATCACGGGGAGTGAGTGGTGTTCGGGAGCTGGAGGCGTATTGAGGGATACCTACCCGTGGTATTTGTGACTCATGATGGTCTTGATCTAGTTTCGAGGACGAAACTTTCTTTTAGTGGGGGAGGATGTGAGGTCCCGGAATCCCCTGTGTAGGGTTTGCTAGTTGTTGGGCAGCCTTTAGTGGCCGTTGGGAGTGTTTGTGCGCTTGTCGGGCCCGAGAAATGGATTTGTGATGCAATTTGGAATTTAGTTGCATCACTGGAGGCCGGCGTGGTGTGTCGGTGGTGTTTGCGCGCAATTTGGACACGGGTGTTGGACTTTGGGCTTAATAGGAGATCGCGTGGGTAATTGGTGGACCCGTCGAGTGTTTAGAGGTGGTTTCGCGCATTTTAGATGTCAAATTTGGACTCCGAGCGAAGTTGGGATAAAGGATTACCTCTCCGATTGCCTTCGGGAATTTTTAGAGTGAGAATTTGGCAAATCGGTTTGTTGTTTTGGACTCAGCGCGAAAAACGGTGCGAAATACACTTTTTCTGGATTTTTTTGGGCTTAAAATGGAGTTCTTGGTGTTGCTGGGGGTGTGGACCGGGTTCACGGGGCTTGGCGCACGGTCGGTAGACCGGCCGGTGCAGCGCGGTCCACGGCCGCGCTGCACCCGGTCCACGCGTCCGGGCGGGCGCCCGGTGCACGCGCGGTGCACCGAGCGGCCATGCGCCGCGCATGCACGCGCGCGCGTGGCGCGCGCCCGCGCCCGCGCTTGGACTGGGCTCGGCCACGTGGCTGCGGCCCGGGTCGGTCGGACAATTTGGTCCGACCCCGCTTGCACCGGATCGGGTGCAAGGGGATCTGGTGTGAGAGGGGAGTTGGTGAAGGATTCTAATGCACCTTAAGCCCAATTTAGGATTAGTTTAAGGCTATTTAAGAGGGCATTTTGGCATGGGGTTTCTCTTTTGGATATTTTACACCCCTTAGCTGCTAAGGAGTCCATGAAGCAGCCTCCATCTTCTCCTTCTTCATCAAAGAAGCCACCATTGTTGGAGCTTGATCATTGCTGGTTTTGGAGTTCAACTTCGTCGAATTTTCTTCCGGGAGGTCTCCAGAAGTGTAGAAATGGAATTTTGGGATGATTCTTGCGGGGTTCTCTTCACAACTCCAAGATCTACAACTTTGGTATTGAAGAGGAGACCTAATTGAAGCTCTAAACCAGGTAAATATAGCAATCTTTGAGACACTTATTTTCTGTGGAGGATTTCGAGCAGAGGTTAGTGTTTTTACTCCCCTGGGATGTATAAATGGAATTTAAAGTTGATTTTTGTTGTCAAATTTCCAGGACTTACAGAGATCCAATTTTTGTATTTTGTGGAACTTCCAATTTGGACTCTAAGTTAGGTAAATTAAGCCATCTTTGGGATTGTTGTGTACAGCTGAGATTCTGGATGTGGTTTTGAGCAATGCTCAGTGCTTTTGCTCCCTTGGGCTGAAGAAGTGGAATTTTAAGCTGATTTTTGCGGGGAATTCACTAGGACTCAGAGACCTACATCTTTCATATTGAAGAGAAAGGCTAATTCTTGCTACAAATCTGGTGAATTTCATCATCTTTGGAACCCTTGGTTCAGTTGCAGTTTTGGACAGCATCGCAGAGTTTTAGCCGTAACTTTGCGCACCGACATCGGATCGAGGTGATTCAAAAAGAGATTCTCATCTACTTCTCGTGAGGAATCTCTTAGATTTTCTCAGAATTTCCTGAGTTTGCTTCGAAGGTGAGAATCTTTCTTCTTCCCGAGTTTCTATCTGTAGAATTTTGTACAGTTAGTATGGGGTGTTTCTCTTGCCGATTTTCTATCTCAGTGTAGGGAACTCGGAATTGGACGTGCAGGTATTCGTTTCGAAGCTATCGACGCGTAGATCGTAGGGATATTTTATTTGGAATTTTTCGAGCACTTTCGGCAGGTGGTTTTTCCGCATCTTTGCGGCTGAAATATTAGTGTGATATTTCTCGGCAGATTTTGGAACTTAAGTGTAACGGGAGCTTTTTATTGTACCCAGGAGATATTGTGGACAGTGGTGGACCAGTTTGGACTCTGAGTAGCTGTTTTCTGGTATTATCAGCTGTAGGGCTTTTGACAGTTCGACTTGTCAAGTGGGTGGCCTCGCTTTCAAGATTTGCGATCTATTCACTAATTCTAGCTGTATAGGGATGTGCATGTTTTATTTTTATCTCCGGTATAGCATGTTAAAGAGCATGAGTTGAGATTCCTTATTTATTCAGTTATCATGTGTTCTTATTATTTCCCCACCACATCCTTATTTATTGCTATCTTTGGACTTGACCTAGCACCCCTGTCATATGCTGCATGTTCAACCAGTCTAGTAGAAAACTCCAACCTGGGCTAGGTTATTTTATTGCTATAGACACTCTCACACTATCATTATTATTTCATTCTGGACTTAGATTCTGCCTCGCCCAGATAGTGGGCCGAGGGGTCGGGGTATCTGTGGGGTGCATTTACACTCGTGTCTGGGGACCGAGTGGAGTCTGATAGTCAGTTTATTGATCAGAGTGTCTTTGGGAGTTGTCTGAGTGACAGTGGGTCTCGGCTGTGTAGTTTTCCAGCCTGTGAGTGAGACAGTGTTCTTCTGGTTTTAGTCGATCTTGTTGATCGTGTCTTTTGGATTACTGTCCGAGTGACAGGGGGTCTCGGCTGTGTAGTTTTCCAGCCTGTGAGTGAGACAGGGTTCTTTGAGTACAGTCGATCTTGTTGATCGTGGATTTGGATTATAGCCTGCATGGGCCACATTGAGCTCGACAGAGATGCGCAGATACTTTGCTCGGTGGGGTCGCGCCCCTCGAGTGCCACTCCGGAGCTAGGCGGTTTACTTGCTATTGCGACTTGTCGATGCAGTCCCTCTGGCTGGCTGGCTAGCAGTCACGGACGCCCTACGTAAGTCCGGTCCTCCGTGGATGTAACGGCAGTAGGTAGGCGCAGGTTTGACTGGACCCGATGTGGCAGTCAGTGTAGATTGGGTGACATGAGTCGAGAGTTAGTAGTGGTACCAGTTTTCTTTCTGTTTCACCCTTGAGCATCTAGTTAGAGGCATAGTAGCTGTAGAGTTATTTTACCAGCTTTTCTTTCCAGTATTGCATCTGTTACTTTATGCATCTAGTGGACTTAGTGGGCAGACCGTCGGGCTTGTTGGCGGCACCCACTGAGAACTACTTTGGGATGTAGTTCTCACACCCGTCGTGGTGTTTTTCCCCAGGGACCTCTACTTCTGTTCTTGCTGCACCGGTTGCTGATCCAGCTGATCGAGGTAAGGGAGTCGCGAGTTAGATCCCTACCAGATGTCGTCCTGAGAGTAGCTGTACCCCTCACATTTTGAGAGTTCTTGTTGAGTGAATCCTGTAGTGAGGATCGAGTTGTACTTTTCCTTATTTTGGAGAGACTGATGTATTTATTGGAGATATCTCCCTTTTGGGTTTTATATATTAGAGGACTTTGTATATGATGATATTTGGGAGATGGACGTTGTATCCTTATTTCCAGTTGTACAATGATTGATGTTAGTTTTACAGTAGTTTACTTTTCAGCTCTGATATCTGTGTACTGTAGTTGATACTTTTGCAGGTTAGTCGCTTCGTCTATACGGGGTGTCCGTATGGGCGGCGGATCTGTTGGCGAGCCCGGGTCGCAGTTTCGACGCCGGGGCGTGACAGGGTGCAGGGGACACGTGTCACTCCCTGATTGGCGGGTGCAGCATGTGCGGTGCACGGGGCGCGCGGTAGGTGCCTCGGGATGCGTGCGCACGTGCGACCCACGTCGCGCGACCGGCTCATTGGTGGGCGCCACCGTCTTACTGTGTTCGGTGGTGGACACGTGGCGGTCGCTGAGTGGCCTTGCACCGGTGTTTCCTGTTCAGCGGACACGTGGCAGCACGTGGTGATTTCGGGCGTGAACAGTGTTGGGCCTGGGCCCAACACTGTAGGCGCCCGAAATGTTTCGGGCACCCGAAAGTGGGCCCGAAAATTTTGGGCCTTGTCTTTTTTGGGCTGATTTCTTGGGAGCCTATATAAAGGCCACTTGGGCCGCATTTTTGTGCCTTTTCCCGGGAGAATTAGCCCCTAATCCCTTCATAAGATTTCTTCCTCTCCCTCTTGAGCATCTCCTGGTGAAATCTCAGATTTTTTGGAGGCCGCGACGACAGCGTTTCTTGCATCGTGGTGCGGAGGGACGTTTTACTGTTGGAGGCCCATCTTCGTCGCAGTTTAGTCTGGGAGGTCTACCGGGCTACCCCGACGCTATTTTTGGACGATTTCTTCGACAGCGGTTTCACAAGAGGTAAACCTACGTTTTCCGTGTTGGGCATTTTTCCTAGAAGTGAGTTTTTCCTGGGGTTTGGGGTACGTTTTAACACCCCTTTGTGACTGTTTGGGATTCTGGACAGCTGCTACTTCGCGTTTTTTATCTTCCCTTCCGGACATCGGATTTCGACGATTCAAGAGCCTATCGACATCTAAACTTCGCGAGGATCGCTATCATATTTTTATCAGAATTTTTGAAAATTGATTTTCAGGTGAAAATTTCGTGACAAGGGGACTGTTCATGCAGAATTTTTAGAACTTGGAATTTGTATGGAATTTAGTGTAATTGTGGATTGTTGTTGTACCCAGGACTTTGTGAGCACCACTGTTGTGCTTCTTGCTTAGCGGATACGGTGATTTGGCGGTTTCTGGACTTTTTATCTGTACAACCCCGGACAATGAGCGTGTTCAGGTGGGTGATCTCGCTTTCAAAATCTACGGACTGTACTCTAATTCTATGACTGTAGCTGCATGCATGCTAATAAATGACCTCAATATTATGTGAAAACTGTATGATTGTACCCACAATTGATAGTTAGTTGCTAAATCTGATGACCTCATTGAAACTCTTGCAACATGTGAACTCTTTCAACCTGAAAACTTAACTTAGCACACCTGTTATGTATTATACATCATGCTCAAACGAACTACAGTAAACTTTAACTTGATTAGATTTATGCATTGCTTTAGGTTTCCCACATTGCTTGTTACTCTTGTCATTCTTTTCATAGTGGTTTTCCCCGAGTCGTGGGCTGGGAGGTCTAGTAGCTGTGGATACATTGTACTCGCGTCTGGGGACCGAGTAGAGTTGGTAGCAGTCTGTAGATCAGTTGTTCATTGAGATAGTGATAGTGATGATTGATCTGGGATCAGGGGAGTTTGTCTTAGTGACAGTGTGGATCTTCGCTAGTGAGTGAGACAGTGATTGGATCATAGCCTGCAGGAGCCACATTTGAGCTCGACAGAGATGCGCAGATACTTTGCTCGGTGGGGTCGCGCCCCTCAAGTGCCACTCCGGAGTTGGGCCTGATACTTCTATTGCGGCTTGTCGATGCTTGTGTCCCTCTAGCTGAGCCAGTTTTGGCAGTCACGGACACCGTCCCTCTGGCTGAGCCAGTTTTGGCAGTCACGGACGTCCTACGTAAGTCCGATCCTCCGGGATGTGACGACAGTAGGTAGGCGCAGGTTTGACTGGACCCGATGTGGCAGTCAGTTTGGATTGGGTGATTTGAGATGAGTACCAGTAGTGGCATATTATTCTTCTGTCCTATTCCTTGAGCATTTAGATAGAGGCATAATAGCTGTAGATTTTTACTTTCCAGCTTTTCTATACAGCATTTCTTTTGTTACTTTATGCCTCTAGTAGACTTAGTGGGCAGACCGTCGGGCTTGTTGGCGGCACCCACTGAGAACTACGGTGGGAGGTAGTTCTCACACCCGTCATGGTGTCTTTTCCCCAGGGACTTCAGCTCTAGTTCCTGCTGCACCAGTTGCTGATCCAGCTCCTACAGACCGAGGTAAGAGAGTCGCGAGATAGATCCCTTTCCCCCCTTCAGCTTCAGTGTGTGATAGAGGTACCCTTATGTTCATTTTTGGTTGTGTCATGTTTGAGAGACTATGTAGTGAGGTATCGAGTTGTACATTTTATGTTCGCAGTTTGAGAGACTCTTATGTATTTTGGTGAGGATGCTATGTATTTATTCCTGAGAGACTGTCTACTTCATGTTTATAGTTAGTTTTCTATTTCAGCTCTGATATCTGCTAGTATAGTTGTTTATTTGCAAGTTAGACGTTACGTCTCTACGGGGCTTCCCGTAGGGGCAGCAGATCTGTTGGCGAGCCCGGGGCACAGTTCCGACCCCGGGGCATGACATTTTCTCCTGGATTGGAGTTTTCACGTATATCTCGGTGTCGTGGCTAAACAGACTATTTTCAGAAAAACACACGTTCGAGGTCCGGACTGAAATTCCACGGTCCGGACTGTTCATGCAGTTTCTGCAAAATCCACGTTCGGGGTCCGAACTGTGCAAGTGTGTTCCTGACTGGATTTGCGCATGAACTACCCTATGTTCGGGGTCCGGACTGTAGTGCCCTGATCCGGATCCTGAGCATATAACATGTCCAGTTTTTTATTTTTATGCGATTAAAAATCCATCCAAGTGTTTCTATACTATAAGAAGTATTCGGATCACCAAAATTATTTAGTTAAACGTACCTGATCCTTTTGAATTCTTCTTTCTTGAGATTGAGGTATATGATCCAAACTTCTTTATCTTCAATCTTCAAGACTTAACCATTTTCATGAAATACGCCAAAACAAATTCCTTAACAATCTCCCCCTTTGGCGGTTTCGTGACAAAACAAAAATCCACTTAAGAAAATTCAAAAAGGTATTTTTGTTGCTATCACCATACAACAAAAATATACATTTGAGATCCAAATAAAAATGAATACATGAGATAAACTCCTAAAACAGACTCTAGATTTAGACATCGTACTCTCTGCAAAAGAATTCATTCTTGACAAAAAGAGATCGTTAGATACCTCAAGAAATTTTAGCATTCCAAAACCAAACACAGAGATAGAGTTTATACTCACCATGACATTCATGAACTCAGATATGTAATAAGATCACAATAAAAAATCGACATATCTTCTAAGCATTAAAAATCCAAATGTCATAGGTTTGTTAGTCAACAACAACTTGTTAGTCATATTACATGCCCAAATAGTTAGTCGAATAGTTAGTCGAGGCATGCATTTAAACACAATACAAAACCAAAGTTGAAGTTGTACTTACCTTCATAGTTCAAAGTTCTCACAGTTCAAAGTTCTCACAAACCATTGTCAATCATTGTTTGTTCTAGGTTTTTATCGTTCTTCTTTTAGCCTCTTTTAGGTCAATTCGACGGTTCTTCCAAGACATGCTTTTTGTCGAATTGATCTAATCTTTGCTTAGAGATTCCATCCATGGTTCTTTAATGATATTCTAAGCAAAGGATCACCATCGAAGCTTTTATCAAGTTTGCGTCGTGGATTCGACGTAGCATCGTGGATTCGATGTGTTGAAGGCGTTTCGTGGATTCGAAACGTGTGCTCGTGGATTCGAGTGGCGTTCGTGGATTCGAACGTGTGCAGTGGACGTGCAATCGGTGGAGCGCAAGGTCCGAAGAACTTGAAGGAGGGGTTTGTGTCCGTGGAGTCGGTAATCACCTTGTTATTCTTCAATTCTTAGTGGATTGTTATTGCGTGTTGGTCCCGTGGTTTTTCTCCTGGATTGGAGTTTCCACGTATATCTCGGTGTGCTGTTTTTATTTTCCGCATTGGTTTTTATTTTGCACTGAGATTTATTTTTTAAATATTACACCTATTCACCCCCACTCTAGTTGTTTGATAGTACCTATTTAGATCCTTGTGGATCCTTAAAAACCAACAGTACACAGATAAAAAGGCGATATTTTATGATTTATCCAAAATAGGGGATAAATTTGCATGTGTAGATGAACACAGATGAAAAATGCTAAATTTATGATTTACCCAAAATAGGAGATAAATTTGCGTGTGTAGATGAACACAGATGAAAAGTACTAAATTTATAATTTACCCAAAATATGGGATAAATTTGCATGTGTAGATGAACACAGATGAAAAATGCTAAATTTATGATTTACCCAAAATAGGGGATAAATTTGCATATGTAGATGAACACAGATGAAAAGTGCTAAATTTATGATTTATCCAAAATAGGGGATAAATTTGCATGTGTAGATGAACATAGATGAAAAGTGCTAAATTTATGATTTATCCAAAATAGGGGATAAACTTACATATGTAGATGAACACAGATGAAAAGTGTAAATTTATGATTTACCTAAATTAGGTGATATAAGAGCATATTTGGTAGTAAAACTAGGAGAAAACCTAGATTAAGGGTTTAACGAGTGGCATGATGTCCTAGGAGTTAAACCAGATGAAGGAGTGACACTGTCTTAGGGGATAACCTAAGGTTGAGAATAGAGTATTTAACATAGAGTTAATGAGCTCTAGGTTAAGTATGATATGGAACTTAGGTAAAGAAAACCTAAGATGAACTAATGGAGTTTTACTCTCAAGTAATGAATTAGAGTCAATGTAACTCTAAGTTAAAAGTGGAACAGGAAATAGAGATAATGTAACTCCAGGTTCAATGTGGAATAAGAAAAAAAGAGTATGTGGCCACAAAGTTAAAGAGTTAAACAAATATAACCCTAGAGTGGGTCATAGGGTGTCTGGGCAAATGGACAACCACTTTAACTTCAATTTGAGTTAAGTGAATGAAAGAGAAATGATTAAGAGTCCAGGTGACTCTCTAGTTATCCATGTGGCGAGACCTAGGATAAGAGATAAATTAATGAAAGTGATAAAGTTTAAAAAGAAAGCTAAAAGTGGCTAAAAAGCAAAAGAGAATGTAAAAGGTGCCTTTGAATGTGAGACCCTTCTAAGGGGAATCGGATGTGGTACTCCTTCAGAGGGCCGATTAAATAAAGATAAGTGTAAAAGTAAAAGGAAAAAGCTAAAAGGCTTAAAAGAAAGAGGAACAGATTGCCAGTGGCAATGAGAGCTATAAGCTCGAATAAGGAAGAAAAGCAAGTGCTTAAGAGCAAAAAGGCTAAGTGCTAAAGTAAAAGTAAAAGTAAAAGAAAAGAAAAGAAAAGAAAGAGATAAAACGGGCGTACCTTCGGGGGTGAAACGTAGCCCTTGTTGGAGTTATGGGTAGTGTCCCTCTCCCGGGCAGTGTGTGAGGTCCCGGAATTCCCCGCGTAGGGTTTGCTGGTTGTTTGGCAGCTTTCGGTGGCCATCGGGGGTGTTTGTGTGCGTGTTGGGGCCCAGAATTTGATTGTGGTGCAATTTGGGGTGTAGTTCGCATCACTGGGGGCCTTCGTGGTGCGTCGGTGGTGTTTGCGCGCAATTTGGACACAAGTGTCGGACTTCGGGCTTGAAAAAGAGATTCCGTGGGAATTTGGAGGACCCGTCGGGGGTTTGGAAGTGGTTTCGCGCGATTCAGATGTTAAAATTGGACTCCGGGCGAAGTTTGGATAAGAGTTTACCTCTCCGGTTGCCTTCGGAAATTTTTTAGAGTTGAAATGGGGCAAATCGGACTTCAGATGTGGACCCGGCGTGAAAATCGGATCGAGTGGGCATTCGGCAAATTTTCGGGCGAGAATTTGGAGAAACGGACATCGTTTTTGGATTCAGCGCGCGAAATCGCTAAGAATGGACTATTTATTTGTTGGTTTTGGAGCCCGGGAGATTTGCGCGTTTTTCGAGGCGGAACAGCGCGTTTTTCGAGGCAAAGCGCGGCTCTGTTTTCGAGGTGTACGGCGGCAGCGGCGCGCGTCCCAAGGCGCGGCAGGGCGCGCCTCAGCGGAAAGCACGCGGGGCCCGCCACGTGGCGGGCCCCCGTTGGCGCCGCGCGGGCGCGGGGACACGCGCGCCCGGTGTGGCGCGCGCGTGTCCCGCGCCTCACGCGGCCGCGGTGTAACGCGCCCGTGTAACGGGCGCGTCACCGCGTGCCGCGTGGCACCTCGGGCGCGCGCGTGGACCGGGCGCGCGCGCCCGTTTCTTGTGGACCGGCCGGTGGAGCTCTCCGGTTGGCTGGCGCGGTGGACCGGGACTGTGGACCGGCCTGGTGGACCGCCACCTCCCTTTTTCTTCTTCTTCTTCCCCGCAGGCTTTTTCTTCTCCGTTTTTCTTTCTTTCTTCTTCACCGAGAGCGAGAGGGAGTGAGGGAGGAGGTTGTGTGGGGTGTGGCGGCGCGTCGCGAACCTCGTTTTGCGTGCAAGGTGTTCCGTTGGAGCGGTTGCGTGGCGCGACACTCGTCCGTTTGTGTTCTTCTTCGTCGCGTTTCGGTGCACGAGCTCCCCCGGCTTACTCCGACCTCCGATTCAGGCGATTCTTGTACCGTTGGATTCGTAACAGGCAGAGCTACGATATTGGTATTTTCTACTTCCCCTAGTTTTGCTCGTTTCGAGGAGTTTCGCCATACTTACTGGGACCCCTTTTTCTGATGGAGTTTTGGACAGCGACACCTTGCCGGATTTTTATCTCCGCAACCGGGCATCGGATTGAGACGCTCTTATAGACTTTTTTCATCTACTCGACGCAAGGATCGTCCCCGTATTTTTTTCTTGGATTTTTGGAGTCTTCCCCGAAGGTGTACACTTCCCTTTTATCTGTACAGGAGTTTACAGTTATTTGGTTTTGGATTTCTGCGCGCCGATATTGTGGAATTTGTAACTTGGCCTACGGGACTCCGTTTTGGGCGTGCAGGTACTCGTTTCGAAGCTATCGACGTGAGGAACGCTGTGGTATTATTTTTGGATTTTTCGGAACTCCTCCAGCAGGTGAAATAATTACATCTTTGGGGTTGAATTTCAGACTGAGTGCATTTGGTCAAGTGTCGTAATAAGTGTAACCTTGGATTGTATGTTGTACCAGGAGGAGCTGTTCGGGGATTAGGGACTGTGTTTTACCGCACCGTTTTGCGCGCGGGTATCGGCAGCTTGTTCCGTTTTGCGTGCGGACTTCGGCAGCGGGCACCGTTTCGCGTGGAGGCCAATTGCAAGTGTCTACGAGCAATTGGTGGCGAATCGAGGTGGGTGGCCCTATCTCCAAGCTTTTATGGACTGTTCAGTATTTCTACTATTGTAGGACTTTGCATGCTAGTTTATTTTCTTGTATGGCATGCTAGATTGTAGGAATTCTTTTCCTGTTATTATCTGAGGTTCATGTGACCTCCTTGCTCCCTATTATCTGATAAAATGAAGAAATCTTGGAACTTGACCTAGCACCCCCGTCATATGTTGCATGTGTTTGACCAGACCTTAGAAAACCTAAATCTGGGCTAGGTTCTTTTTGCTTTAGACATCCCACACTTTGCATTTCCTTCAGATATAGAGTTCCTCGCCCGGGTAGTGGGCCGAGAGGTCAGGGCATTGTGGGATGAGTTGCACTCGGGCCTGGGGGCCGAGTGGAGTCTGGTGGCCGTGTTAGGCCAGTGTTAGTTTTTGGGGAACCGTTTGAGTAAACGGGGTCCCGAGTTTCTGGTTATTCTCAGTTTTGCTCGTCACCACCGTGTTGTGATCGTGGTGCACGTGGGTTGTCAGGACCTTGAACCCAGAATGATTTTGGACACTCATGATTTTAGTAAAACCAGTATTTTTCTTCCGAAATTCTAGGGGCGTCGAAGCCTGTTCTTGTTTGATTGGGCGACGGCATCTACCCTTGGAAGTTCGGAAAAGTAAACTCGTTTTTAACTGATGTTTTCAAGAATTAAAATCTATAAAAATTGGTTTTCTCATTTCAAGTCGGTTTTCAAGAAAAAGAGTATTTTATCCTCATCCCAAGGGGGTTGAGTGGAAACGATGTTTTATAATAAATGTCATCTCTTTTCTAAACTTCCTTACCCGACCGGGGTGAGTGATCTGGGTTCTAAGGGCTGATTTCATTCTCGGGTCGAAAACAACGGGAGGCTACGCCTATAGCCTGTTCTTGTTTGATTGGGGACGTAGGTATTAGTTTCCCGGGGTTTTCGAACTCCTTGCGGTTCTGGCTGTGGAGCATCTCCAGCCCGTGAGTTCAGTGTATTGATGTTAGTTTCCCACTTTAACCGAGAGGGGCCGAATCCCTGAACGGTATAGGATCGAGAACTTCGATAGGCTGAGCCTAGAGTCTGTTCTTGTTTGATTAGGGTTCTAGGCACCGGTCTAACGGATTCTCGGACCTATGCCGCGTCAGTCGGTTCTTCTCGTCTATGAGCGGGGTGTCGATGTGGGAGCCGTTGGGAGTGACGGTGGTCCCGGCTGTGTAGTTCCTTCTCTAGCGGGTTAGTGTTGTGAGTTGCGTCGTTGAGGGTTCTCCGACATAGCCGTGAGAGTGGTTGGGTTTTTCATGTTTAAGTCGAGGTTCCATTCCGACTGAGTTGTGTTTCGAGCTTGAGATACCGATCAGTTTGATCGTGGATTATAGCCTGCTGAGCCTGGCTTTTTGCCAGTTATGAGATACTTGTGTTACTTGAGTTCGTTGGGGTCGCTCCCCTCGAGCTACGCCCCGGGTGCGATGATGATACCGAGCCTGACGAGGCTGCGATGATGCGACTAGTTGATACACTAGAGTTCGCTTGAGATAGTCGGACAGGACGCCCCACGTAAATCCCGTCCTCATGTGGATGTGTGGTGGTGGGTAGGTGCGATCCTAGTCGACAGGCGCAGGCTTGACTGGACCCTATGTGGCAGTCATAGAGATTGGGTGTTATGTGTGAGAGAGTATGCATATCATGTGTCTTAGTTGTGTTTCCTTTGAGCATAGTACTTATGACATATGGTCAGTAGTGAGTGGATGCATACCATCTTCTGTGTTTCCTTTTCCATTGAGCATAGTAGTTAGAGGCACAGTAGCTGTAAAGTTATTTCTTTCCAGCTCCTTTCTTTCAGTACTACCTTGTTACTTTTGCCTCTAGTGGACTTAGTGGGCAGACCGTTGGGCTTGTAGACGGCACCCACTGAGGACTACTGTGGGAAGTAGTTCTCACACCCGTCGTGGTGTCTTTTTCCCCAGGGGCTTCTACTCCTGGTTGCGTGCTTCAGTTGCTGTTCCTTCTGACC
Organism: Tillandsia fasciculata; assembly: GCA_029168755.2. Lineage (NCBI taxonomy): Eukaryota > Viridiplantae > Streptophyta > Magnoliopsida > Poales > Bromeliaceae > Tillandsia > Tillandsia fasciculata. The sequence continues at coordinate 150,488 of JAQOTM010000210.1, read as the reverse complement.
GAGGCGAGGGAGTCGCGAGCTAGTTCCTTACCCGTTGTCGGAGTGTAGAGGTACCCATTTTCAGGTGAGAGCTTCAGTAGTTGGGTTGCTACTTTTTCTTCTGTTGAGAGAACCTTGTAGTGAGGTATTGAGTTGTACCTTTTGTTCTTTTGTTTGAGAGACTGTTGTAGTGAGGATATTTATTGTATCGAGAGCTTGTACACTGATGTATTTATTGGAGATATCTCCCTTTTGAGTTTTGTATCAGAGGACTTTTTATATGATCGTATTTGGGAGATGGATATTGTTTTATTTTCAGTTGTACAGTGTTTGGATTCCAGTTTTTACAGTAATCTACTTTCAGCTCTGATATCTGTTTAGCTGTAGATGTTTCCTCTTGCAGGTTAGACGCTTCGTCTGTACGGCAGTTTCCGTACAGATGGCGGATCTGTTGGCGAGCCCGGGTCGCAGTTTCGACCCCGGGGCGTGACAGATTAGAGTGGTATCAGAGCCTAGGTTTTAGGTCGAGGTAGACTTAGAAACCCTAGGCTTGTGGATGGACATTAGGATGACTACGTGAGAGTCGCGACTTTTAGCGAGAGTCCTGATTGAGTCTTATACCTCTCCCAAGAGACGGGATGAGTGATTGGCATGTTTATTCTCCTAAGCGATTATGTTGGCTGCAGACAACATAATGCCATGGAATGGGTGGCATGCCTTAGACTTTCGCTGGATTGGGTCGTATGGTTGTTGTGTCCTGATGTTTGTTATTTTGCAGCGGATTACGATACCCCTGAGATGTCGTGTTATGAAGAGGACACACCCCGCACCCGATGAGTACCCGAGCAGCGGGAGGCTGAGCTGTCAGAGCAGAGCGAGACCCAAGAGTTATGGAACCCGATGGCACCGATGTCGGAGGCTGCCCGATGCCAGGAGGAAGCCATGGAATGTTGGATGCGCCTGTTGGAGCAGAGAGCACAGCGGGTTGCGGTACTGCTAGAGAGTTTCCCAGTACTTTCTTCCTATGCGGTGGCATATTCAGTTGTACCAGTGGCACCGGTGAGCGAGCAGCCCCCTCCGTGCCGACGAGTCGTGCCGAGGCACCGAGGCAGGGTGGATGGCGGATAGTCAATGAACTTTGGGACATCATCGACTGATTGAGCCAGTCCCGGCAGTCTGATCCATCCCGAGTGGCGGGATTGAGCTTGGAGCCGCGGGAGGCTGAAATTTGGACAGCAGCAATGGAGAAGCATCAGGTGCTTTTGGCTACGCACTTTTGGAAGATGACGCCGAGAGTTGGTGGCGTCGAGTTGTCCTGTTGGACCACCTGGAGCGCAGTTGTTGATTTGGAGCGAGTTTCGTGCTTTGCTGATCAGGGCCTCCTTTCCTGACAGTGTAAGCAGAAACTGGAAAGGGATTTTAGACGCCTGCAGCAGGGGAGTCGACCTCCTCAGGAGTATGTTCGCGAGTTTGGTGATTGTTGAGCGGTGTACCCCTTATCGCCTGGATAAGGCCCAGAAGGTTGAGTTAGTTGAGAGAGGACTGAATCGGAATATCTATCACTTAGAGCATTTTCGGCGAGTGCCGACGTTAGATGCAGCGATTGAGCAGGCTCAGTGGGTTGACCGAGGATCAGTGATCATGTCAGAGAGAGACGGAGCGCCCGGGGATCAGCTGCATCCAGAGGCGCCTGAGTTGGGACAGTTGAGTAGATCGAGACCCCGGGGCCGCCACGATCCCAGTTTGAGGGTCGTGAGCTTCAGAGGAGACAGAGACCAAGAGGTTCTCCACAGCCGTTGTATCAGCAGCAGCAGCAGGATGATTGCGCCATGGGTGGTGGGCCGTTTCCTGCGCTGCAGTGTTACCATAGGCAGAGGTGATGTTTTCGGGTGGATAGTCGGGACATTTTCAGGCAGCATGCCCTCGAGCAGTGACTACGGCAATACCGCTTGCGACGGCACCCTGCTACCTCTTCGGGATGAAGGAGCTCCTCCGATTACCGCCAGGCAGATAGGGACACGACGTCGGGACAGATTGAGCGACGACCATCTACATCGAGCGGATGAGTCTGTACCGCCCGGTTGGAGGGCGCTACGGCAGTGGACCAGGTTATCGCAGGCGTGTTATCCTTACAGCAGTTGAGTTGAGTATTTTTTTTGGCTTTTCTGTCTGGACTGGAGGTAGAGCTGTTACTACGGGCACTAGAGGTATAGATTTCTGTTGGTATTGTGCATGTGGGGGAGCCTTGTGGATTGTGTCCAGTACAGTTGAGACTTAGAATTATTTTGGCAGGTGTTACGGTTCAGTGGCGGCTCCACGACTCAGATTGAGCATACAGGATGGACCAGTTGGTGCGGTATAGTGCAACTGCTGTTTGGGGAATGAGATCAGTTACCATTCCGTGAGTTGGATTAGAGGAGTTCATTTTCATAGATCACCGGGGTATCTTTCCTGCAGCTGTGGCTTCAGCGGTTTGCGGCTTGGTGCTACTTTGGATTGTTGGTGACGTTTAGGACAGATGTTGTGTCCTTAGGGGTTACGGTTAGATCGTAGCTTCCGCTTTGTGGCCACGGCAGGAACGACTTCAACCCTTCTCTCCCTTTTTCTTGTCTGGGTGCTGAGATTTTCGAACGGGACGAAAACTTCGAAAGAATGCTCCAGAAATGGAGACGGTGCCCGAACCTGTTCTTGTTTGATTGGGGCAAGGGCACTGGTCCTTTCGGGATTTTCGAACTTTTTCGTTAATTTCAGCCGTTTTCTAAACTGAGAGTTGTGGTTGATGACTTTCCTGCTGGAGGGGCCTTTAACTTTCTTGATGGTTGTGTTGGCGTTTTTCGCGTAGTTTGGAAATAGAGTTTGTCGTTCTTTCTTGCCTCTGTCCCTTGGAATTGTAAGGTTTTTCCAGCTTTTGGACTCCTCGCCGTGTGGACTCGCTTCGCGGAGTGTGCGTGTCGACTGGGGAGTTGGGGACAGTGTTGATGGATACTTACCTGTGGCTTTGAAAACTCCCCTTGTGAGCTGTGGTAGTTTCGAGGACGAAACTTTCTTTTAGTGGGGGAGAGTGTGAGGTCCCGGAATTCCCCGCGTAGGGTTTGCTGGTTGTTTGGCAGCTTTCGGTGGCCGTCGGGGGTGTTTGTGTGCGTGTTGGGGCCCAGAATTTGATTGTGGTGCAATTTGGGGTGTAGTTCGCATCACTGGGGGCCTTCGTGGTGCGTCGGTGGTGTTTGCGCGCAATTTGGACACAAGTGTCGGACTTCGGGCTTGAAAAGGAGATTCCGTGGGAATTTGGAGGACCCGTCGGGGGTTTGGAAGTGGTTTCGCGCGATTCAGATGTTAAAATTGGACTCCGGGCGAAGTTTGGATAAGAGTTTACCTCTCCGGTTGCCTTCGGAAATTTTTTAGAGTTGAAATGGGGCAAATCGGACTTCAGATGTGGACCCGGCGTGAAAATCGGATCGAGTGGGCATTCGGCAAATTTTCGGGCGAGAATTTGGAGAAACGGACATCGTTTTTGGATTCAGCGCGCGAAATCGCTAAGAATGGACTATTTATTTGTTGGTTTTGGAGCCCGGGAGATTTGCGCGTTTTTCGAGGCGGAACAGCGCGTTTTTCGAGGCAAAGCGCGGCTCTGTTTTCGAGGTGTACGGCGGCAGCGGCGCGCGTCCCAAGGCGCGGCAGGGCGCGCCTCAGCGGAAAGCACGCGGGGCCCGCCACGTGGCGGGCCCCCGTTGGCTCCGCGCGGGCGCGGGGACACGCGCGCCCGGTGTGGCGCGCGCGTGTCCCGCGCCTCACGCGGCCGCGGTGTAACGCGCCCGTGTAACGGGCGCGTCACCGCGTGCCGCGTGGCACCTCGGGCGCGCGCGTGGACCGGGCGCGCGCGCCCGTTTCTTGTGGACCGGCCGGTGGAGCTCTCCGGTTGGCTGGCGCGGTGGACCGGGACTGTGGACCGGCCTGGTGGACCGCCACCTCCCTTTTTCTTCTTCTTCTTCCCCGCAGGCTTTTTCTTCTCCGTTTTTCTTTCTTTCTTCTTCACCGAGAGCGAGAGGGAGTGAGGGAGGAGGTTGTGTGGGGTGTGGCGGCGCGTCGCGAACCTCGTTTTGCGTGCAAGGTGTTCCGTTGGAGCGGTTGCGTGGCGCGACACTCGTCCGTTTGTGTTCTTCTTCGTCGCGTTTCGGTGCACGAGCTCCCCCGGCTTACTCCGACCTCCGATTCAGGCGATTCTTGTACCGTTGGATTCGTAACAGGCAGAGCTACGATATTGGTATTTTCTACTTCCCCTAGTTTTGCTCGTTTCGAGGAGTTTCGCCATACTTACTGGGACCCCTTTTTCTGATGGAGTTTTGGACAGCGACACCTTGCCGGATTTTTATCTCCGCAACCGGGCATCGAATTGAGACGCTCTTATAGACTTTTTTTATCTACTCGACGCAAGGATCGTCCCCGTATTTTTTCTTGGATTTTTGGAGTCTTCCCCGAAGGTGTACACTTCCCTTTTATCTGTACAGGAGTTTACAGTTATTTGGTTTTGGATTTCTGCGCGCCGATATTGTGGAATTTGTAACTTGGCCTACGGGACTCCGTTTTGGGCGTGCAGGTACTCGTTTCGAAGCTATCGACGTGAGGAACGCTGTGGTATTATTTTTGGATTTTTCGGAACTCCTCCAGCAGGTGAAATAATTACATCTTTGGGGTTGAATTTCAGACTGAGTGCATTTGGTCAAGTGTCGTAATAAGTGTAACCTTGGATTGTATGTTGTACCAGGAGGAGCTGTTCGGGGATTAGGGACTGTGTTTTACCGCACCGTTTTGCGCGCGGGTATCGGCAGCTTGTTCCGTTTTGCGTGCGGACTTCGGCAGCGGGCACCGTTTCGCGTGGAGGCCAATTGCAAGTGTCTACGAGCAATTGGTGGCGAATCGAGGTGGGTGGCCCTATCTCCAAGCTTTTATGGACTGTTCAGTATTTCTACTATTGTAGGACTTTGCATGCTAGTTTATTTTCTTGTATGGCATGCTAGATTGTAGGAATTCTTTTCCTGTTATTATCTGAGGTTCATGTGACCTCCTTGCTCCCTATTATCTGATAAAATGAAGAAATCTTGGAACTTGACCTAGCACCCCCGTCATATGTTGCATGTGTTTGACCAGACCTTAGAAAACCTAAATCTGGGCTAGGTTCTTTTTGCTTTAGACATCCCACACTTTGCATTTCCTTCAGATATAGAGTTCCTCGCCCGGGTAGTGGGCCGAGAGGTCAGGGCATTGTGGGATGAGTTGCACTCGGGCCTGGGGGCCGAGTGGAGTCTGGTGGCCGTGTTAGGCCAGTGTTAGTTTTTGGGGAACCGTTTGAGTAAACGGGGTCCCGAGTTTCTGGTTATTCTCAGTTTTGCTCGTCACCACCGTGTTGTGATCGTGGTGCACGTGGGTTGTCAGGACCTTAAACCCAGAATGATTTTGGACACTCATGATTTTAATAAAACCAGTATTTTTCTTCCGAAATTCTAGGGGCGTCAAAGCCTGTTCTTGTTTGATTGGGCGACGGCATCTACCCTTGGAAGTTCGGAAAAGTAAACTCGTTTTTAACTGATGTTTTCAAGAATTAAAATCTATAAAAATTGGTTTTCTCATTTCAAGTCGGTTTTCAAGAAAAAGAGTATTTTATCCTCATCCCAAGGGGGTTGAGTGGAAACGATGTTTTATAATAAATGTCATCTCTTTTCTAAACTTCCTTACCCGACCGGGGTGAGTGATCTGGGTTCTAAGGGCTGATTTCATTCTCGGGTCGAAAACAACGGGAGGCTACGCCTATAGCCTGTTCTTGTTTGATTGGGGACGTAGGTATTAGTTTCCCGGGGTTTTCGAACTCCTTGCGGTTCTGGCTGTGGAGCATCTCCAGCCCGTGAGTTCAGTGTATTGATGTTAGTTTCCCACTTTAACCGAGAGGGGCCGAATCCCTGAACGGTATAGGATCGAGAACTTCGATAGGCTGAGCCTAGAGTCTGTTCTTGTTTGATTAGGGTTCTAGGCACCGGTCTAACGGATTCTCGGACCTATGCCGCGTCAGTCGGTTCTTCTCGTCTATGAGCGGGGTGTCGATGTGGGAGCCGTTGGGAGTGACGGTGGTCCCGGCTGTGTAGTTCCTTCTCTAGCGGGTTAGTGTTGTGAGTTGCGTCGTTGAGGGTTCTCCGACATAGCCGTGAGAGTGGTTGGGTTTTTCATGTTTAAGTCGAGGTTCCATTCCGACTGAGTTGTGTTTCGAGCTTGAGATACCGATCAGTTTGATCGTGGATTATAGCCTGCTGAGCCTGGCTTTTTGCCAGTTATGAGATACTTGTGTTACTTGAGTTCGTTGGGGTCGCTCCCCTCGAGCTACGCCCCGGGTGCGATGATGATACCGAGCCTGACGAGGCTGCGATGATGCGACTAGTTGATACACTAGAGTTCGCTTGAGATAGTCGGACAGGACGCCCCACGTAAATCCCGTCCTCATGTGGATGTGTGGTGGTGGGTAGGTGCGATCCTAGTCGACAGGCGCAGGCTTGACTGGACCCTATGTGGCAGTCATAGAGATTGGGTGTTATGTGTGAGAGAGTATGCATATCATGTGTCTTAGTTGTGTTTCCTTTGAGCATAGTACTTATGACATATGGTCAGTAGTGAGTGGATGCATACCATCTTCTGTGTTTCCTTTTCCATTGAGCATAGTAGTTAGAGGCACAGTAGCTGTAAAGTTATTTCTTTCCAGCTCCTTTCTTTCAGTACTACCTTGTTACTTTTGCCTCTAGTGGACTTAGTGGGCAGACCGTTGGGCTTGTAGACGGCACCCACTGAGGACTACTGTGGGAAGTAGTTCTCACACCCGTCGTGGTGTCTTTTTCCCCAGGGGCTTCTACTCCTGGTTGCGTGCTTCAGTTGCTGTTCCTTCTGACCGAGGCGAGGGAGTCGCGAGCTAGTTCCTTACCCGTTGTCGGAGTGTACAGGTACCCATTTTCAGGTGAGAGCTTCAGTAGTTGGGTTGCTACTTTTTCTTCTGTTGAGAGAACCTTGTAGTGAGGTATTGAGTTGTACCTTTTGTTCTTTTGTTTGAGAGACTGTTGTAGTGAGGATATTTATTGTATCGAGAGCTTGTACACTGATGTATTTATTGGAGATATCTCCCTTTTGAGTTTTGTATCAGAGGACTTTTTATATGATCGTATTTGGGAGATGGATATTGTTTTATTTTCAGTTGTACAGTGTTTGGATTCCAGTTTTTACAGTAATCTACTTTCAGCTCTGATATCTGTTTAGCTGTAGATGTTTCCTCTTGCAGGTTAGACGCTTCGTCTGTACGGCAGTTTCCGTACAGATGGCGGATCTGTTGGCGAGCCCGGGTCGCAGTTTCGACCCCGGGGCGTGACACAGTGACCCGTCTGGCACGTTTCTCCCGTAAGACGGGGTAACACTTGCGGGTGTTATCGGCAAACTTAGAAATCTTGTCTTGTGGTAGCATGACTACCGGGCTGGGGCCCGTTGGACAAGAATTTTCGAGGGTTAACTTTAACTAAAGAACCAAAATGTAAAGAATAAAGAGAAAATAGAGTGGCCAATGTGGCTGGGTTAGTTTAACCCCTTTTTACAGCGGCATAGTGGCCGAGTTTGTTGATAGTAGCCTGGTATGGCTGGACATAGTAGTATGGGGTCGATGAGTATACACCGATAGTGTAGTGACCTTTTATATGCATATCAGCATGTTAAATCAAGATTTATAGTTTTCCTAGCATTCTACTATTATTGCTTCCATTGGAGCCAAGCGGTGTAGGACATTCTTTCTCGGTGGTTGAACCCACTGGGAACTTTAAGTAGTTCTCACACCCTCAGGTGACCATTTTTCCAGGTCCAGATACAGCGGTCAAGACAGACGATAGGGGCAAGAGCCCAGCAGCATAGAGACCTAAAGGGTCTAGCAGGTACCCCTTTTTATATTTTTTTGAGTGAACCATGTATTGTGAGGAAAAGATGTAAAGATTTGTAATATTATTTAAATTGCAAGTTGAGAGATAGAGATGTAATAAAGTATATTTATGGTTCATTCTTATCATGCTTTCATTTCTGTTTAAACTATTTGTTTATTGAATGAAAGTTTTAAATTTGTAGTGATTTTAGTACTATGATATTGAGCTTCCGCATACACTTGATATCTTGTTTTGGATGTTACCGTTCTTTTCAGGTAGTGAGAGGTCATACCCGATTGGCAGGTCTGTTGGCGTGCCCGAACTGTACATATTGGCGATCTCGGGGCGTAACAGAAAGGAAGTAGAGCAACCAGCTATGAAATCAAGTGGTGATACGTGCAGTGTCCCAGAATCCACTATTGCTTTTCCCTCATATTTCGGGGTGAAGATCACCTATTATTGGTGTGTTGGGCCCCAACATGTCAAAGGGATGAGTTGATTGGACTCCATGAGGATTTAGGATCAAGCCTTACCTTCGGCTGCTTTTGTCGAATTTTAGAGGTGGCTTCAGGCTGATCGGAGGCCGTATTTGGATTCAGTACGGAAAAACGCTTGAAAACGGCTATTTATTTGTATTTTTTTGAGTCCGGATGCCCAAAAACGGACATCCGGAAGTTTTCTGTGCAAAATGGTGCACGGGGGAGCCGTGGACCGGCTTGGGACACGTGGCGGGCGCCCATTGGGCCGGCGCATGCCTCCCGGTCCATGGAAGTGGGCCGCCGGTGCACGGTGGACCAGCGGGCCACGTGGCGGCGCGCGGTTGGTACGGTGCTGTGCGCGCGGCGCGCGGGGACGAGCGTGGGGAGGCCAGGCAGGCCGGGCAGGCGCTGGTAGGGGCGCGGTGCACGGTGGACCGGGGCGCGCCACGTGGCGGCCCCAGGTTGGAGGTCGCAGGTGCGCGCGGTGCACCCGTGGGAGCGCGGCTGCGGCCGTACGCGCACGCGGGCGCAGGGACGCAGGCGATTTTCCCCCATTTCGGCCCGTTTTCCCCCATTTCGGCCCGTTTTCGTCACTTCTCAGTCCGAGAAGCCCCCTGCGCAGTACAAGAGGCCGTTTTCGACGATTTTTGCGCCGGTGTGTTCCTAAGAGGTAAGGCTTCGTTTTCTGTGTGGTAATTTCTCTCGATTCCAGATTCTTGGCACGGTTCCTGAGACATTTTTGACACCCCTTTTGCTGTGAGGAATTTTAGACAGCGGCTACTTCCCCCATTTATATCTTGGCCTAGGAGCATCGGATCAAGACGTATAATTAGTTTTTTTGGGCCTACTCTTCGCGAGGAACGCAATCGTGAATTTTCTAGGATTTTTGGAGCTCAGCACAGAGGTGAAATGCCTCGTTTTTCGTGCTGGTTGGAAAAAACAGCAAAAGCTGTGTTTTGGGACTTGTATATTTACACCTTGTGCAATGTGTGTTGTTGTAGGGCACTGTTTTCGGCAGACAGCATTTTTAGGGGACAGCTGGCAGCGGGGAGTTTCTTCGAGTGTAGTGCGCGCTTTTTGAGGTGGGTGGTTGTGTTTCCCTCACTGTTGACATGCTCACTAGGATTATCGGATTATTAGAGTTTCCCCAATTTAAATGTGACAATCTAATATTTAATGTGAGAACTAATGTATTGACTCCACAAATCAATTGGTAGCTTCTATGTGTTAAAATTGGAACAGTTATGTTGGATGTATGTTATGATGAAACTTGCATACAAAGATGACTTAAAATATCGGGACACTTAAAGTGCTCTCCTAAAATGAATAATAAGTGTTTTCTCCTCAAGTTTACAAAAGTGAACCTTTGCATTGCTTATATGGACATCTAGTTAGGCCACTATTTCCTGCTACACTATCTTATTAGGACTTGACTTAGGAGAAATCATGTTTTATCGTTCTCATTTTATTCAGATGCATATTGCTCGAGTTCGAGCAGGGTTTGGGGTAGTGTAGTTGGGATCTTGAGTTTGGGACAGTTAGACTCGTTGTGGATTGTGGGGCATTGTGGCAACCGCGGACGTTAGGCGGTCGACCAGCTATTTTATTTATCAGATTGGGGATCGGGGTTGCATTAGTGGATGGAGTTTTTCCACTTTGATCATAGTCATGATCCAGTCCTGCTATTGTGAGATATTGGTGACAGGGTTATTATACTCGTGTCGGTCGCTCCCCTCGAGTGCCACTCCGGAGTAGGCTTTCGACCGTGATGGGTGCCGGTCAGTTGGACAGTTGTGAGTTATGACAGAGCAGGCAGTGCCAGTGCTTTTTGGCCTTTGATTGGGTTCTTTAGGCAGTTAGCCTTATAGTTGCATGCATACAGTTATCTTTTTAGCACTACATTTAGAGGCATAGTAGTGGTAGTTTTCTTTTTCAGCAGCCTTTGTAGCTTACCACTGTTCTTCCCTTTTTGCCTCTTATAGTCCTAGTGGGTGGGTCAGCGTTTGAGGTTTTACCCACTAGGGGAGGCTACTAGTTTATCTAGTAGTTCTCACCACCAATATTGTTTCCTGTCTCTTTTCCTTTGTTTTGCAGAGTCGTCTGCGGGAGCTGCTAGGCCATCGGCAGCTGATCGAGGTAAGGGGATCGCTGAGTAGATAGATCTCCTGTGAGACTGAGAGTTGTTGTTAGACAGATGTTGTACCCTTCACTCAGACTGTTGTATTCTCCTTTTATTTTGGGTCTGGCTTTAGCTAGCTGGTTGTACTATTAAAGTGAGCTGGAAGATTATTGTATTTATTACAGGTTTTGTCACGCCCCGGGGGTTTGTTTTAGCGGAAACGGTTCGTTTTTTTTTTTTTTTTTCAAAAGAAGACTTCTCTTCCCCGGCGCGTGCCCAGACCCGCCGCACATACAGGATCTCTCTGCAAACGGATAGAGTCTCCCCTGTATGTGCACGGCGTAGCATTTAGTACATCCCCCAAACATTCACAACCATTCAATCACAACGGTTACTAACATACAACTAGCATTCAAGTTTGTTAAAGCGTATGGCCGATTAATTTGAAAAGGATAAATCCACAGATTTAAAAGAGCACCCACCCGGCGCTTATGTTTTGAAAACGAGTTTCACAATCCGCATAAATCCACAAGGTTTTGAAAACGGTGCCCACACGACACCCAAGTTTTGAAATCCATTTCGCAATCCATAAATCCACAGGGTTTTGAAACCAGTGCCCACGCGACACTTAGATTTTAAAAACGGTTTTCGAAATCTTTTCTTTGGTTTGGTTTTCTTTTTCATTCGGCCAACAGAAGTGAAAGGAAAAGTAACGCATACGAAGATAGCTAAATGCAATCCATACCGACATCCATGCCGACCCCACGAGGGTATCGAGAACCTCACACATAACTACAAAGTAAATGAAATGCAAGGAATAAAAGAGAAAATACAATCCAGGGTCCCCAGCGACCCAGCTGCTCCTGCCCCGTCCTCACCGCCGCCTACCACTCCCCCCGCCTGAACCCTGTCACGAAGTGGGAAGTCAGTGACTAATAATAACAGAACGGGAAAATATAATAAACAAACCGTGAAGACAACCGGAGCAACCACCCACTCAAGAGGGGAAACGGCAACCTGTACGCCTGTAACCTGTAATACCTGGCCACGTCGGACGACTAAACCGACGGCCGTACCGTACCTGCAATATCCGACCACGTCGGACAACTAAACCGACGGGTCGCACCGTACCTGCAATACCCGACCACGTCGGACAACTAAACCGACGGGTCGCACCGCTCGCACCTCGGCGCCTCAACCCCACAACTAATAAGGGGCCCCACTACGTCACCTCGTGGGTATACACGGGTCATAGACCACTTTTCCGGAAAAGCGCACCCTTTGCGGTGGCCAAACCGCGGGTGCGCGTGCTGCAGCCTCGAGCCAAGTAACCATAACCACCATCATGTTAGCATCATAATATATAACAAGAGTAAAACGGCAACATGTATAATTAAGAGTAAAACAGTAACACGTGTGATCGAAGGTAACCCGCTAACATGTATAATCGAAAACAGGGCGATAATATGTGTGCTAGAAGTAACCCGCTAACATGCATACTCAACAATAAATACCACAAAGAACACCACGTTAGCACAATTAAATATTTATTTTAAACAAGATACAATTGCCGAAAACCCGACGCCGAATCCCAAAACAGAACCCACAATAATGAACCAAGTACCCAAAACGTAACCAACAATAATGAGCCGAGTACACACCACACGATAATCATGACAGTAACGAAAATGGGCATAAAGGGGTTCTAAGGATGTACCCACCTGAAACGCGAAGAAGGTGTGCGGAAGCCTCAGTTAAAACGCTCCCACCTTGTGCCCGAAAAGAACTACAGTAAGAAGCATCGTTAATAACATCATCGCGGTCAAAAACACTCAAAAACGGGGCGAAACGGGCCAAAAACGGAGTTTCTGGGCTTCCGGGTTGGGGGCTGGTGCACGGGCAGAAGCGTGGACCGGGTCCACAGCGTCGGGCGGTGGCGGCATGCGCCGGGTGCACGCAGGGAGCGTGCACCGCGGGTCTCGGGCCGGGCCGGTGCACGACCCGAGCGTGCACCGGGCTCACGGCCGCAATGGCCTTCCGCGCGCACCGGGTGCACGCTGCGGCGTGCACCGGGCCTAGGCGGGCCGGGCCGGTGCACGACCTGAGCGTGCACCGGGCTCACGACCGCAATCGCCTTCTGCGCGCACCGGGTGCACGCTGTGGCGTGCACCGCGCCTAGGCGGGCCGGGCCGGTGCACGACAGCGTGCACCGGGTCTGCGGCTTCCGCGCCGCAGGGCGTGCACCGGGTGCACGCCCCGGCCCGTGGACCGCGGGCCGAGAATCCGTACAGTAACCCCTTTTTTCCGGTTTTCTTCTCCGTTTTCGCTCCCGTGCGACTCCGGCGAAGACCCCGCGACCATGGTAACGGCGGCGGCGGCCTCCCGTTTGACAACGGCGGCGGCGGCCTCCCGTCAACCCCATATGCTCCAACGAAGCGCCCCGTATTGCCCCCGACAACGACAAAAGGAAAACCTCATACTAAAAAACGGAAAGACCCGAACCGCTCACCTTGTTTTCGCCAGTGAGGGAGGAAGAAAGGGTATCGTCCTGTTCCGTCTCGTCTCCTCGGTTCCTCACGCCCACGGTTTGAAACGAGAGAAAATATGAATTGGGGTTCCCCTTTTTCCTTCTTAAAACGCCGCCTTAAACCCTAGCCGTCAGGGGAAACACCAAGGAGGGGAAAAACCCTACTGCCCCCGGTTTTAAAGAAACCCCAACTTAACCGGAACAAAAGAAACCGGCGGGTAAGATTGTCTCGTAAAGCGTGTCAATCGCTCGCACGGATCCCGGAGCACCTAAACTGATGGGAAACTTTTTAAAAAAATTAATTCTGGGAGATCCGGGAGTCGGAATTCGAATCCGATCGCACCGCCGCTCGTCATTTTGCGGCCCCTACCACCTAAAAATACTCGCAAGCCCCGACGATCAGCCCAAAAATTCACGAATTTCAACCCCCTTCTCTAACAACTAAGAAGATCCAATTAAGATGAAGATGGAAAGCCGGGGGGTCGAGGGACCACCCAAAACCATCAAATAGCCCGCTGACATAAGAAGATGAAAAGTCCGACTACAGCAGGATCCCGTCCGATCACCTCGAAAAGCGTGCTGGCCACTTAGCACAGAAACTAGTGCACAACACAAAGGCAAACGCTTTGATCCCCATTCCGGGAGATCCGTAAATCGGAATCCGAATCCGATCGCTTTGCCGTTCTCTGTTTTCCGAGCTCAAACGCAGAAAAATACTCGCGGTCCAGGTCCAGTCCATTGTAGAAAACACAGTGAAGAGCCTCCCCAACAATCCCGTCATAAAACGAAGGTATACAAAGGCATCGGAGCGCCAGACTACTACATCACTCACCTCTTAAAACAAGTTTCGTCCTCGAAACTTAATCCTGATCCGCAACGAATAAAACTGGGTAGCACTCCTCCATCTTTGACTCCAGTTCCCCAAGTCGCTTCGCGTTCTTCCTGGTTGCTTCACAGCACCTTCCCATAGGGGATCGTCCGGTTGCGTAATCCTTTTTGTCCTCTCGTGCTAAGGTCCGCACCGGCATCCCTTCGGAGTTCAGGTCCCCTCTAAGCTCAAAACCGGTGACCATCCGTCACCCAAAATCAAGTATGTCAGGTTCAGAGCACCTCTTCGTGAATCTGGTTCACTTGCTCGGACTGTCCGTCGGTCTGGAGGTGGAACGTCGTGCTGAAGTGAGGTTTAGTCTCTAGGGCTCATTGTAGACTTTGCCAAAGGCTCGACACCAGCCGAGTGTCTCTAGTCCACGTCGTACGGGTGGGTGGGAGAAGAGTCGATTTCGTCCGTCGATCCACTGTGACTCCAACTGCATCGTGCTCTTGATGCGACGCAGAAAACCCGTGACGAATTCCATGCTGATTCGCTCCCATTTCCATTCTGGTACCGGTAGAGATTGTAGTTTTCCCCGCTGGGCGCTGATGTTCGAACTTTACTTGTTAGCCATTTAAACATCGGGCAGTGAACTGTATTACATCCCCCTTTGGTTTAGCCCACCAAAAAAAAAATTCTGCTTTGAGGTCCTTGTACATCCTCGTGTCACCTGGATGCGCCGCATAGGGGGCGAAGTGCGCCTCTGACAGTATCTTCTTCTTCAACTCTGGCAGCTCGGGCACGCAAGTCCGCCCTCGAAAACGTATTGCGTTGTTCGTACTCGCCGAAAAGTCGCTTGCGTGGTCCGGGGGGGGTCTTGTCTCGAATAAGCTGTATCCGTGCACCCATCTTCTGACCTTCTAGGGTTTCTCTAAAAGGGTTGGCTTGACCATCAAGGACCAAAAAATCGCGCGACAACACCGGTCCTGCTGAGTACTCGCACTCATCGGTTCCCCCCGTCTGATTTGACTCTTCCTGCTTAAAACATCCGCTACTACACTTGCTTTTCCCGGGGTGGTACTAAATGGACAAGCCGAGTCCTTCAGTAACTCTAACCAATGTTTCTGCCGGAAAAATCAAACCTTCTATGTGAACAAAACTTAAGACTCTGGCGGTCCGAAAACACATCACGATGAACTCCAAAATGTGGTGTCTCCAAAGCTTTAACACGAAAACGACTGTTGCCAGTTCCGGATCGTATGTCGGGTAATTCTGCTCACATTCTCTACGATTTTCGTTGCTGAAACTGTGTCCCGAAAAGTCCACTTCGCGAAGTCAGAACTCACATTCTTAAGCTTAGCAAACAGCTTCTGGTCCCTGAGATTCCGGAGAAAAGTCCGTAAGTGCTCCTCGCAGTTGATTGGAGAGGTCATCAATCCCGGACTTGTTCTTCACTGTAACATTGTTTATCTCTCTATGGTCGATGCGTAGGCGTGGGCTTCCGTTCTTCTTTTGCACGAAACGCACGGGTGCGCCCCAAGGCGACACACTCGGTCTGATGAACCCTTTAATCAGAAAAAGAAACTCCTTGTCGTGCCTTAGATTCCCTCAGTTCCGCGAAAGCCATTCCGCAAGGCGCCTAAGTAATAGATTGCGTGTCTGGTAGAAGCTCGAAAGATAGGGTGACCTCTTGCCCGGGAGTATTCCCGGCAATTCAGTCAGGAGGATGGCAGAAGAAACCCCTACCACGGGGGTGTCAGTGAACGACGTAAAGGGTCGAGTCGCTAGGCTCACTGAAACCAAGTAGCTATACATCCGCCGGATATCTCGTGAACCAGTCCCTGCCCAGCACCTCGTCGTATTCCTGCCTCCCGACTCGAAATTCCCAGTCACGACGACACCGGTCCGCACGCCACCCCAGCCGGCGCTGAGCCGTCAGCAACAAAGTCTCGCGATGCGTCGAGGTGCCCCAGTCATACCGCCCAACCCATATCAATGATCCTTTAAAAGTCCAAAAAAAAATCCAACCCGACGACGAGGAAAACAAGCCACACAACGCCCTCACAAGGCTCCGAGAGGTGCCAACCAAACAGGCTGGGTTACTAACTACCATAACGTCCCCCCCCTGAAAACAAAGAACTCACCTGTCTCCGACACGGACCGCTCCCCTCCGTCCCCAACACTGGATACTTCCACCCGTCACCAACACGGGCCACAAGCTGGGAGCGTAACCACCATCCCGGACCACTCGCTCCGACTACCCGTCCTACCGAGGCGACGGTCGAAACTAACGTTAGGTTTCGGCTCTAAGACCTACCACCAAGTCTACCCCACAAAAAGGGCCGCGTACAGGGCCTCCTAGCCGAAGATGACTAGAGCTAAACCTCCAAGTAGTCGCCAGATTTTCCCCCTTGACTCACACCTGCCCCAAAAGATCACCATCCACAGCGCTCCCAAACCAACCCTCAAGGCTATAACTTAGTCATGGGAAGCTGGCGACAAAACCCACCAGGTGAGGTCCTACCTCCGACCTGGCACCGACGGGGTGCGACGCTCTAAATTGCCGCTATCTCTTGGTCCCAAACCGTTGCCCCACCAAGTACCGGGCACCGAATCGAGCGGTAAGCTTCCAGACTAACAGTGACACTCCCAACTAGAAGAAAAAAAAACTAAGCTCTATGCCCGTCCAACGAAGACCTCCAGGTACTGAAGACTATCCATCTGAAATCTAAGGGTCGGAAGAAGACAAGCAACGATAACAGCGAGAAGAACCGTGTCAAAAGTTGCCTAGGTTCACAAAACGTACTCGAGGGATCACACGCAAACCCATAGTTTTACCACCACTACCCCAACACGACGATCTCTACAACCAATCGCAGTGGTTACGGTGAAAAGCCGAACTATGGGTAACGATCATAGGGGAGGAATCCTCATTCCCACCAGTACCTTGCCCATGGTGCAAAAGGAATCGACCGACTACCCGCTGTAACTTAACACCAGGAGACCCAGAAGGTACAAGTTTAGGCAAACAACTATCCGGTTACTCATGGCCGACAGACGGCCAACAAACCAACAACCACCGGTGGGTTGCGCTACCACCCGAGCCATATCGAGAAAGGAAACTCGATAGTCCCCGCACTCTCGCATTTGTTGCCGCAGGAGCTAGTTTTCCGCGGCCATCGACGTCGTCGTATCTGCCTCCGCGTCCCCGGCCGATGATCTGGTACGGGCCATATCTGTACACACACAACAAGAGTCAGCTCTAGACTTCACCTACAAAACAATGAACCACCTAGCGAGAGAAAAGGACTCGAACTTTTCCCACCCCTCGATCACTCGCGTTCTACCTTCCTATGCCCTACCCATTTCATTCACCTGTAGGCAAGTGAGGTATCCCCACGGATGTCGGCACTAACTGTTGTGATTGAAAGAACCTCTCTGATACCATCTTAATCTGTCACGCCCCGGGGGTTTGTTTTAGCGGAAACGGTTCGTTTTTTTTTTTTTTTTTCAAAAGAAGACTTCTCTTCCCCGGCGCGTGCCCAGACCCGCCGCACATACAGGATCTCTCTGCAAACGGACAGAGTCTCCCCTGTATGTGCACGGCGTAGCATTTAGTACATCCCCCAAACATTCACAACCATTCAATCACAACGGTTACTAACATACAACTAGCATTCAAGTTTGTTAAAGCGTATGGCCGATTAATTTGAAAATGATAAATCCACAGATTTAAAAGAGCACCCACCCGGCGCTTATGTTTTGAAAACGAGTTTCACAATCCGCATAAATCCACAAGGTTTTGAAAACGGTGCCCACACGACACCCAAGTTTTGAAATCCATTTCGCAATCCATAAATCCACAGGGTTTTGAAACCAGTGCCCACGCGACACTTAGATTTTAAAAATGGTTTTCGAAATCTTTTCTTTGGTTTGGTTTTCTTTTTCATTCGGCCAACAGAAGTGAAAGGGAAAGTAACGCATACGAAGATAGCTAAATGCAATCCATACCGACATCCATGCCGACCCCACGAGGGTATCGAGAACCTCACACATAACTACAAAGTAAATGAAATGCAAGGAATAAAAGAGAAAATACAATCCAGGGTCCCCAGCGACCCAGCTGCTCCTGCCCCGTCCTCACCGCCGCCTACCACTCCCCCCGCCTGAACCCTGTCACGAAGTGGGAAGTCAGTGACTAATAATAACAGAACGGGAAAATATAATAAACAAACCGTGAAGACAACCGGAGCAACCACCCACTCAAGAGGGGAAACGGCAACCTGTACGCCTGTAACCTGTAATACCTGGCCACGTCGGACGACTAAACCGACGGCCGTACCGTACCTGCAATATCCGACCACGTCGGACAACTAAACCGACGGGTCGCACCGTACCTGCAATACCCGACCACGTCGGACAACTAAACCGACGGGTCGCACCGCTCGCACCTCGGCGCCTCAACCCCACAACTAATAAGGGGCCCCACTACGTCACCTCGTGGGTATACACGGGTCATAGACCACTTTTCCGGAAAAGCGCACCCTTTGCGGTGGCCAAACCGCGGGTGCGCGTGCTGCAGCCTCGAGCCAAGTAACCATAACCACCATCATGTTAGCATCATAATATATAACAAGAGTAAAACGGCAACATGTATAATTAAGAGTAAAACAGTAACACGTGTGATCGAAGGTAACCCGCTAACATGTATAATCGAAAACAGGGCGATAATATGTGTGCTAGAAGTAACCCGCTAACATGCATACTCAACAATAAATACCACAAAGAACACCACGTTAGCACAATTAAATATTTATTTTAAACAAGATACAATTGCCGAAAACCCGACGCCGAATCCCAAAACAGAACCCACAATAATGAACCAAGTACCCAAAACGTAACCAACAATAATGAGCCGAGTACACACCACACGATAATCATGACAGTAACGAAAATGGGCATAAAGGGGTTCTAAGGATGTACCCACCTGAAACGCGAAGAAGGTGTGCGGAAGCCTCAGTTAAAACGCTCCCACCTTGTGCCCGAAAAGAACTACAGTAAGAAGCATCGTTAATAACATCATCGCGGTCAAAAACACTCAAAAACGGGGCGAAACGGGCCAAAAACGGAGTTTCTGGGCTTCCGGGTTGGGGGCTGGTGCACGGGCAGAAGCGTGGACCGGGTCCACAGCGTCGGGCGGTGGCGGCATGCGCCGGGTGCACGCAGGGAGCGTGCACCGCGGGTCTCGGGCCGGGCCGGTGCACGACCCGAGCGTGCACCGGGCTCACGGCCGCAATGGCCTTCCGCGCGCACCGGGTGCACGCTGCGGCGTGCACCGGGCCTAGGCGGGCCGGGCCGGTGCACGACCTGAGCGTGCACCGGGCTCACGACCGCAATCGCCTTCTGCGCGCACCGGGTGCACGCTGTGGCGTGCACCGCGCCTAGGCGGGCCGGGCCGGTGCACGACAGCGTGCACCGGGTCTGCGGCTTCCGCGCCGCAGGGCGTGCACCGGGTGCACGCCCCGGCCCGTGGACCGCGGGCCGAGAATCCGTACAGTAACCCCTTTTTTCCGGTTTTCTTCTCCGTTTTCGCTCCCGTGCGACTCCGGCGAAGACCCCGCGACCATGGTAACGGCGGCGGCGGCCTCCCGTTTGACAACGGCGGCGGCGGCCTCCCGTCAACCCCATATGCTCCAACGAAGCGCCCCGTATTGCCCCCGACAACGACAAAAGGAAAACCTCATACTAAAAAACGGAAAGACCCGAACCGCTCACCTTGTTTTCGCCAGTGAGGGAGGAAGAAAGGGTATCGTCCTGTTCCGTCTCGTCTCCTCGGTTCCTCACGCCCACGGTTTGAAACGAGAGAAAATATGAATTGGGGTTCCCCTTTTTCCTTCTTAAAACGCCGCCTTAAACCCTAGCCGTCAGGGGAAACACCAAGGAGGGGAAAAACCCTACTGCCCCCGGTTTTAAAGAAACCCCAACTTAACCGGAACAAAAGAAACCGGCGGGTAAGATTGTCTCGTAAAGCGTGTCAATCGCTCGCACGGATCCCGGAGCACCTAAACTGATGGGAAACTTTTTAAAAAAATTAATTCTGGGAGATCCGGGAGTCGGAATTCGAATCCGATCGCACCGCCGCTCGTCATTTTGCGGCCCCTACCACCTAAAAATACTCGCAAGCCCCGACGATCAGCCCAAAAATTCACGAATTTCAACCCCCTTCTCTAACAACTAAGAAGATCCAATTAAGATGAAGATGGAAAGCCGGGGGGTCGAGGGACCACCCAAAACCATCAAATAGCCCGCTGACATAAGAAGATGAAAAGTCCGACTACAGCAGGATCCCGTCCGATCACCTCGAAAAGCGTGCTGGCCACTTAGCACAGAAACTAGTGCACAACACAAAGGCAAACGCTTTGATCCCCATTCCGGGAGATCCGTAAATCGGAATCCGAATCCGATCGCTTTGCCGTTCTCTGTTTTCCGAGCTCAAACGCAGAAAAATACTCGCGGTCCAGGTCCAGTCCATTGTAGAAAACACAGTGAAGAGCCTCCCCAACAATCCCGTCATAAAACGAAGGTATACAAAGGCATCGGAGCGCCAGACTACTACAGGTTTATTTTATTTTCAGTCTGAGAACTATGTGGTTCTGCTACTTCAGCTGTATATTATGCTCTTTTATTGTAACATTTCTTATTCTGAGCAGTTACCAGTACTTCGTGTACATAGAAAATTCTATGTGCATGGTGGATTGTTGGCGAGCCCGGGTTTGGTTTACACCCGGTGCGTGACAGATTATGTTGGTATCAGAGCTTAGGGATAGGTCAGTTGGGACTTAGAAAACCCTAGGCTTTTGGCAGACCCTAGCATGATAGGGTGCGAGAGACGTGATATTTTGCGAAAGCCGTTGATTTATTAGTTCGACTCTTCCAGTGAGTGAAGTGGGGATCGACATAGCCTATTTCTGGTGGACAGTTATGTTGGCTGCAGTCAACATAAAGTCACAGAAATAGGGGAATGTCTTTGACTTTCGCTAGATTGGATCGTGTGGGGTTCTGATACTGATTCGTGGTTTCCTGTTGCAGGATGCCTCCGCGACGCAGGATGTTGACGCGTTCGCAGCCTTCTCCTCTGAGCCCAGCAGGAGGAGTCCGGGCAGAGCCAGCAGAGTGAGGTGCGAGAGCTACAGACTCAGATGGCCCAGATGTCAGAGGCCATTCGCCGTCAGGAGGAGGCTTCCCGACGTCTGGAGGAGGCCATGGGGCGGTTGACGCATATGTTGGAGCAGAGGGCGCAGCCAGTGTAGCACCCCCGAAAGTTCCCCCATACCATCTTTACCTATCGTGGCTCCCCTGTTGTACCGGTGACCCCAGCATCCCCTGTTACTCCGGTTACTAGTGGTCAGCCGTCTGGGTTGACGGGACCTCTGACCCTGCAGAGCAGTGAGAGTGGTTGACTTGTTGATGAGATTTCGTCAGTTTGATCCATCCCGCTTTCGGGGCAGAGTGCAGAGCCGTTGTCACGCCCCGGGGTCGAAACTGCGACCCGGGCTCGCCAACAGATCCGCCACCTATGCTAAAACCCGCATAGGCGAAGCGTCTAACCTGCAAAAGATAGTACTATAGCTACACAAATATCAGAGCTGAAATAAAATGCTGTAAAATAAAATCCAATCACTGTACAACATGAAATAAAGTACAATATCCATCTCCTCAAATACAGATAATCATCATACAATGTCCTCAGTACAGCATCTCTCAACTATAAAAGGAGATAAACTAAAACTATAGTACATCAGTCTCAACATCAGTCTCCAAATACAAAAGATCTCTCTCCAGAGAAAACAGTAAAAACCAGCCAACAGCTACCAGGAATCTCCAACCAGGGGATACAGCTACACTCCTCGGGTGGTAAAGATCTAGCTCGTGACTCCCTCGCCTCGAACAACGACCGAAGATCAGCAACTCCCGAAGAGGACTCTGCAAAACAGGGGGGAGAAAAGAAGGGGAAACAACAATGGGGGTGAGAACCACTAGTAAACCAGTAGCCTCCCCCTGTGGGTAAAGCCTCAAGCTCCGGCGTACCCACTAAGTCTACTAGAGGCAAGAAAAGGGAAAGTGGTAAAGCTGTAAACAGAACTACTGAATAAAAGGGAAACCACAACAAGTATGCCTCTAAATGCAATACCGAAGGAAATGACGGTATGAATGCATCAGGAAACAGTATCTGACCAAATAGACCCAATCTAGTGCCACCAGTAAAACTGGTACTGCCTGCTCTGAATCTGCACTCAACTAACCCATCCGCAACTCGCACCAACAAGATCGACCGGCACACACGGTCTAAAGCCTACTCCGGAGTGGCACTCGAGGGGAGCGACCCACACGAGTAAAGTATCACTGTATCAAGCATCTCACAAGTATCTCACATATAGCAGGACTGGATCATGACTATGATCAAAGTGGGAAACTCCGTCCACTAATGAAAAACCCCGATCTGATGCAATAGTACTCAAAAGTGGGAAACACCATCCACTAGAGAAATCTGATACCCAATCTGATGCAATAGTAAACATCCGGTCAACCGCCCAAAGTCCGCGGTCACCGCAATAACCCACAACCCACAATTGGGTAAAATAATCAAGATCCGGTCAACCGCCTACTGTCCGCGGTTGCCGCAATAACCCACAATCCAACATCAAGTACACCCTGTCACTGACCCTCAGGTCCCGGCTACACTATCCCAAACCTCTGCTCGAACCCGAGCAACATGACTCAAAAGTCTAAATAAGAAGGAGAAAGAAAGCAATCATGGTTTCTCCTAAGTCAAATCCCAATATGATAGTGTAGCAATAAAATAGTGGCCTATCTAGATGTCCAAATAAGCATGCAAAAGTCCTCATGCAATGTGAAAGAGAGAATATGTCAAATAACAGTTTTACATGTGTAACAATTAATATATCCACATAAATATAACCATCATGCTAAAATCATCAGTCAACTACACATGTAAATAATCCCTGATCCATAATAAATCCCAAAGTGGCACCCGCACATTGATATGTCATTATGTCCCAACAATTAATCCATTTAATCCACTTTCATAAAATCTAGGTGCTAATATAGCATGTTAATTATCACTATTAAATTATTCCAATGATCATGTTCCAACAGCAATATTATCCCAATAATATCCCCAACATGCTATATCCACAAAATTAATCTCAGATGATAGGCTCACATTTATATCAGTCAATCATGCATAATAATCAATCAATATGCTCAAAAGTGGGTTTTCTAATAAACTTAGTGAGTAAGTCAGAAGTAGAGGCATGCAACAACCACCCACCTCGAAAAGCGCGCACAACACCAAAAGAGACCTCTCGCTGCCCGCTGTCCTCTAACACAGCAATCCACCGAAAACTGTGCCCCACTGCACAAAACATGCGCACAATTAATCCCAAAACTGTACAATTTCTTACTGTCCAAAATCAGCCCCAAAAAAGGCTAAATATCACCTCTGTCCAGTCCTCAAGAAAATCCAGAAATTCACGGTCGCGTTCCTCGCGAAAAGTAGCCCCAAAACGACTGTTTAAACGCCCAGATCTGATACCTGTAGACCAAGATAAAAATAAAACACCGCTGCACCTCAAAACCCTCCAAATCAAAATTCCTGTAGCAATCTGTCCAAGAAAAGCTTAATTATCACCTTCGAAACAATTTCCAAAAATCCCAGAAAAATCACCACTGTGTTCCTCGCGACGAGTAGATCAAAATCGAGTCCTGAAACGCCTTGATCCGATGTTCCTAGGCTGAGATATAAAATCGACAAGCCGGTGCTGTCCAAAATCCATCACAGAAAAATGGGGGTCAAAGATGTCTCGGGAAACGTGCCAAAAGTGCGAAACGGAGCGAAGCGATCAACACGGAAATCGAAGCCTTACCTCTTAGGAACACGCTGTCGAAGAAATCGTCCAAAAACTCCTCTGGTTTGCTCACAGTGAATTTCCGACTGAACTGTGACGGTAATGGGCCGAAATGGGGAGAAAACCGAGGCGAACTGTAAAAATGGATATCGCCGTTGCCGAGCTTCCAGAAATTCCGGGGATCCACCACGAGCTCAAGAACATCAAGGGGAACAAACTTTCCTATAGAACTCTCCCTCCCATTCTCA
>JAQOTM010000210.1:63536-126365 GCA_029168755.2 Tillandsia fasciculata | reverse complement strand
GGCCACTTGGGCCGCATTTTTTTTGTGGCCTTTTATCCGAAGGAATTAGCCCCTAATCCCTGTCAATAAGATTTTTCCTCTCCCTCTGAGCATCTCCTGGTGAAATCTCAGATTTTTTGGAGGCCGCGACGACAGCGTTTCTTGCATCGTGGTGCGGAGGGACGTTTTACTGTTGGAGGCCCATCTTCGTCGCAGTTTAGTCTGGGAGGTCTATCGGGCTACCCCGACGCTATTTTTGGACGATTTCTTCGACAGCGGTTTCACAAGAGGTAAACCTACGTTTTCCGTGTTGGCATTTTTCCTAGAAGTGAGTTTTTCCTGGGGTTGGGGTACGTTTTAACACCCCTTTGTGACTGTTTGGGATTCTGGACAGCTGCTACTTCGCGTTTACTCCTTCCCTTCCAGACATCGGATTTCGACGATTCAAGAGCCTATCGACATCTAAACTTCGCGAGGATCGCTATCATATTTTTATCAGAATTTTTGAAAATTGATTTTCAGGTGAAAATTTCGTGACAAGGGGACTGTTCATGCAGAATTTTTAGAACTTGGAATTGTATGGAATTTAGTGTAATTGTGGATTGTTGTTGTACCCAGGACTTTGTGAGCACCACTGTTGTGCTTCTTGCTTAGCGGATACGGTGATTTGGCGGTTTCTGGACCTTTTTATCTGTACAACCCCGGACAATGAGCGTGTTCAGGTGGGTGATCTCGCTTTCAAAATCTACGGACTGTACTCTAATTCTATGACTGTAGCTGCATGCATGCTAATAAATGACCTCAATATTATGTGAAAACTGTATGATTGTACCCACAATTGATAGTTGCTAAATCTGATGACATCATTGAAACTCTTGCAACATGTGAACTCTTTCAACCTGAAAACTTAACTTAGCACACCTGTTATGTATTATACATCATGCTCAAACGAACTACAGTAAACTTTAACTTGATTAGATTTATGCATTGCTTTAGGTTTCCCACATTGCTTGTTACTCTTGTCATTCTTTTCATAGTGGTTTTCCCCGAGTCGTGGGCTGGGAGGTCTAGTAGCTGTGGATACATTGTACTCGCGTCTGGGGACCGAGTAGAGTTGGTAGCAGTCTGTAGATCAGTTGTTCATTGAGATAGTGATAGTGATGATGGATCTGGGATCAGGGGAGTTTGTCTTAGTGACAGTGTGGATCTTCGCTAGTAGTGAGTGAGACAGTGATTGGATCATAGCCTGCAGGAGCCACATTTGAGCTCGACAGAGATGCGCAGATACTTTGCTCGGTGGGTCGCGCCCCTCAAGTGCCACTCCGGAGTTGGGCCTGATACTTCTATTGCGGCTTGTCGATGCTTGTGTCCCTCTAGCTGAGCCAGTTTTGGCAGTCACGGACACCGTCCCTCTGGCTGAGCCAGTTTTGGCAGTCACGGACGTCCTACGTAAGTCCGATCCTCCGGGATGTGACGACAGTAGGTAGGCGCAGGTTTGACTGGACCCGATGTGGCAGTCAGTTTGGATTGGGTGATTTGAGATGAGTACCAGTAGTGGCATATTATTCTTCTGTCCTATTCCTTGAGCATTTAGATAGAGGCATAATAGCTGTAGATTTTTACTTTCCAGCTTTTCTATACAGCATTTCTTTTGTTACTTTATGCCTCTAGTAGACTTAGTGGGCAGACCGTCGGGCTTGTTGGCGGCACCCACTGAGAACTACGGTGGGAGGTAGTTCTCACACCCGTCATGGTGTCTTTTCCCAGGGACTTCAGCTCTAGTTCCTGCTGCACCAGTTGCTGATCCAGCTCCTACAGACCGAGGTAAGAGAGTCGCGAGATAGATCCCTTTCCCCCTTCAGCTTCAGTGTGTGATAGAGGTACCCTTATGTTCATTTTGGTTGTGTCATGTTGAGAGGACTATGTAGTGAGGTATCGAGTTGTACATTTTATGTTCGCAGTTTGAGAGACTCTTATGTATTTTGGTGAGGATGCTATGTATTTATTCCTGAGAGACTGTCTACTTCATGTTTATAGTTAGTTTTCTATTTCAGCTCTGATATCTGCTAGTATAGTTGTTTATTTGCAAGTTAGACGCTACGTCTCTACGGGGCTTCCCGTAGGGGCAGCAGATCTGTTGGCGAGCCCGGGGCACAGTTCCGACCCCGGGGCATGACATTTTCTCCTGGATTGGAGTTTCCACGTATATCTCGGTGTCGTGGCTAAACAGACTATTTTCAGAAAAACACACGTTCGAGGTCCGGACTGAATCCACGGTCCGGACTGTTCATGCAGTTTCTGCAAAATCCACGTTCGGGGTCCGAACTGTGCAAGTGTGTTCCTGACTGGATTTGCGCTGAACTACCCTATGTTCGGGGTCCGGACTGTAGTGCCCTGATCCGGATCCTGAGCATATAACATGTCCAGTTTTTTATTTTTATGCGATTAAAAATCCATCCAAGTGTTTCTATACTATAAGAAGTATTCGGATCACCAAATTATTTAGTTAAACGTACCTGATCCTTTTGAATTCTTCTTTCTTGAGATTGAGGTATATGATCCAAACTTCTTTATCTTCAATCTTCAAGACTTAAACCATTTCATGAAATACGCCAAAACAAATTCCTTAACAATCTCCCCCTTTGGCGGTTTCGTGACAAAACAAAAATCCACTAAAGAAAATTCAAAAAGGTATTTTTGTTGCTATCACCATACAACAAAAATATACATTTGAGATCCAAATAAAAATGAATACATGAGATAAAACTCCTAAAAAAGACTCTAGATTTAGACATCGTACTCTCTGCAAAAGAATTCATTCTTGACAAAAAGAGATCGTTAGATACCTCAAGAAATTTTAGCATTCCAAAACCAAACACAGAGATAGAGTTTATACTCACCATGACATTCATGAACTCAGATATGTAATAAGATCACAATAAAAAATCGACATATCTTCTAAGCATTAAAAATCCAAATGTCATAGGTTTGTTAGTCAACAACAACTTGTTAGTCATATTACATGCCCAAATAGTTAGCGAATAGTTAGTCGAGGCATGCATTTAAACACAATACAAAACCAAGTTGAAGTTGTACTTACCTTCATAGTTCAAAGTTCTCACAGTTCAAAGTTCTCACAAACCATTGTCAATCATTGTTTGTTCTAGGTTTTTATCGTTCTTCTTTTAGCCTCTTTTAGGTCAATTCGACGGTTCTTCCAAGACATGCTTTTTGTCGAATTGATCTAATCTTTGCTTAGAGATTCCATCCATGGTTCTTTAATGATATTCTAAGCAAAGGATCACCATCGAAGCTTTTATCAAGTTTGCGTCGTGGATTCGACGTAGCATCGTGGATTCGATGTGTTGAAGGCGTTTCGTGGATTCAAAACGTGTGCTCGTGGATTCGAGTGGCGTTCGTGGATTCGAACGTGTGCAGTGGACGTGCAATCGGTGGAGCGCAAGGTCCGAAGAACTTGAAGGAGGGGTTTGTGTCCTTGGAGTCGGTAATCACCTTGTTATTCTTCAATTCTTAGTGGATTGTTATTGCGTTTTGGTCCCGTGGTTTTTCTCCTGGATTGGAGTTTCCACGTATATCTCAGTGTGCTGTTTTTATTTTCCGCATTGGTTTTTATTTTGCACTGAGATTTATTTTTTAAATATTACACCTATTCACCCCCGCTCTAGTTGTTTGATAGTACCTATTTAGATCTTTGTGGATCCTTAAAAACCAACAATACACAGATAAAAAGGTGATATTTTATGATTTATCCAAAATAGGGGATAAATTTGCATGTGTAGATGAACACAGATGAAAAATGCTAAATTTATGATTTACCCAAAATAGGAGATAAATTTACATGTGTAGATGAACACAGATGAAAAGTACTAAATTTATAATTTATCCAAAATATGGGATAAATTTGCATGTGTAGATGAACACAGATGAAAAATGCTAAATTTATGATTTACCCAAAATAGGGGATAAATTTGCATATGTAGATGAACACAGATGAAAAGTGCTAAATTTATGATTTATCCAAAATAGGGGATAAATTTGCATGTGTAGATGAACATAGATGAAAAGTGCTAAATTTATGATTTATCCAAAATAGGGGATAAACTTACATATGTAGATGAACACAGATGAAAAGTGTAAATTTATGATTTACCTAAATTAGGTGATATAAGAGCATATTTGGTAGTAAAACTAGGAGAAAACCTAGATTAAGGGTTTAACGAGTGGCATGATGTCCTAGGAGTTAAACCAGATGAAGGGTGACACTGTCTTAGGGGATAACCTAAGGTTGAGAATAGAGTATTTAACATAGAGTTAATGAGCTCTAGGTTAAGTATGATATGGAACTTAGGTTAAAGAAAACCTAAGATGAACTAATGGAGTTTTACTCTCAAGTAATGAATTAGAGTCAATGTAACTCTAAGTTAAAAGTGGAACAGGAAATAGAGATAATGTAACTCCAGGTTCAATGTGGAATAAGAAAAAAAGAGTATGTGGCCACAAAGTTAAAGAGTTAAACAAATATAACCCTAGAGTGGGTCATAGGGTGTCTGGGCAAATGGACAACCACTTTAACTTCAATTTGAGTTAAGTGAATGAAAGAGAAATGATTAAGAGTCCAGGTGACTCTCTAGTTATCCATGTGGCGAGACCTAGGATAAGAGATAAATTAATGAAAGTGATAAAGTTTAAAAAGAAAGCTAAAAGTGGCTAAAAAGCAAAAGAGAATGTAAAAGGTGCCTCTGAATGTGAGACCCTTCTAAGGGGAATCGGATGTGGTACTCCTTCAGAGGGCCGATTAAATAAAGATAAGTGTAAAAGTAAAAGGAAAAAGCTAAAAGGCTTAAAAGAAAGAGGAACAGATTGCCAGTGGCAATGAGAGCTATAAGCTCGAATAAGGAAGAAAAGCAAGTGCTTAAGAGCAAAAAGGCTAAGTGCTAAAGTAAAAGTAAAAGTAAAAGAAAAGAAAAGAAAAGAAAGAGATAAAACGGGCGTACCTTCGGGGGTGAAACGTAGCCCTTGTTGGAGTTATGGGTAGTGTCCCTCTCCCGGGCAGTGACCCGTCTGGCACGTTTCTCCCGTAAGACGGGGTAACACTTGCGGGTGTTATCGGCAAACTTAGAAATCTTGTCTTGTGGTAGCATGACTACCGGGCTGGGGCCCGTTGGACAAGAATTTTCGAGGGTTAACTTTAACTAAAGAACCAAAATGTAAAGAATAAAGAGAAAATAGAGTGGCCAATGTGGCTGGGTTAGTTTAACCCCTTTTTACAGCGGCATAGTGGCCGAGTTTGTGGATAGTAGCCTGGTATGGCTGGACATAGTAGTATGGGGTCGATGAGTATACACCGATAGTGTAGTGACCTTTTATATGCATATCAGCATGTTAAATCAAGATTTATAGTTTTCCTAGCATTCTACTATTATTGCTTCCATTGGAGCCAAGCGGTGTAGGACATTCTTTCTCGGTGGTTGAACCCACTGGAAACTTTAAGTAGTTCTCACACCCTCAGGTGACCATTTTTCCAGGTCCAGATACAGCGGTCAAGACAGACGATAGGGGCAAGAGCCCAGCAGCATAGAGACCTAAAGGGTCTAGCAGGTACCCCTTTTTATATTTTTTGAGTGAACCATGTATTGTGAGGAAAAGATGTAAAGATTTGTAATATTATTAAATTGCAAGTTGAGAGATAGAGATGTAATAAAGTATATTTATGGTTCATTCTTATCATGCTTTCATTTGTTTAAACTATTTGTTTATTGAATGAAAGTTTTAAATTTGTAGTGATTTTAGTACTATGATATTGAGCTTCCGCATACACTTGATATCTTGTTTTGGATGTTACCGTTCTTTTCAGGTAGTGAGAGGTCATACCCGATTGGCAGGTCTGTTTGCGTGCCCGAACTGTACATATTGGCGATCTCGGGGCATAACAGAAAGGAAGTAGAGCAACCAGCTATGAAATCAAGTGGTGATACGTGCAGTGTCCCAGAATCCCCTATTGCTTTTCCCTCATATTTCGGGGTGAAGATCACCTATTATTGGTGTGTTGGGCCCCAACATGTCAAAGGGATGAGTTGATTGGACTCCATGAGGATTTAGGATCAAGCCTTACCTTCGGCTGCTTTTGCTGAATTTTAGAGGTGGCTTCAGGCTGATCGGAGGCCGTATTTGGATTCAGTACGGAAAAACGCTTGAAAACGGCTATTTATTTGTATTTTTTTGAGTCCGGATGCCCAAAAACGGACATCCGGAAGTTTTCTGTGCAAAATGGTGCACGGGGGAGCCGTGGACCGGCTTGGGACACGTGGCGGGCGCCCATTGGGCCGGCGCATGCCTCCCGGTCCATGGAAGTGGGCCGCCGGTGCACGGTGGACCAGCGGGCCACGTGGCGGCGCGCGGTTGGTACGGTGCTGTGCGCGCGGCGCGCGGGGACGAGCGTGGGGAGGCCAGGCAGGCTGGGCAGGCGCGGGTAGGGGCGCGGTGCACGGTGGACCGGGGCGCGCCACGTGGCGGCCCCAGGTTGGAGGTCGCAGGTGCGCGCGGTGCACCCGCGGGAGCGCGGCTGCGGCCGTACGCGCACGCGGGCGCAGGGACGCACGCGATTTTCCCCCATTTCGGCCCGTTTTCCCCCATTTCGGCCCGTTTTCGTCACTTCTCAGTCCGAGAAGCCCCCTGCGCAGTACAAGAGGCCGTTTTCGACGATTTTTGCGCCGGTGTGTTCCTAAGAGGTAAGGCTTCGTTTTCTGTGTTGGTAATTTCTCTCGATTCCAGATTCTTGGCACGGTTCCTGAGACATTTTTGACACCCCTTTTGCTGTGAGGAATTTTAGACAGCGGCTACTTCCCCCATTTATATCTTGGCCTAGGAGCATCGGATCAAGACGTATAATTAGTTTTTTTGGGCCTACTCTTCGCGAGGAACGCAATCGTGAATTTTTTAGGATTTTTGGAGCTCAGCACAGAGGTGAAATGCCTCGTTTTTCGTGCTGGTTGGAAAAAACAGCAAAAGCTGTGTTTTGGGACTTGTATATTTACACCTTGTGCAATGTGTGTTGTTGTAGGGCACTGTTTTCGGCAGACAGCATTTTTAGGGGACAGCTGGCAGCGGGGAGTTTCTTCGAGTGTAGTGCGCGCTTTTCGAGGTGGGTGGTTGTGTTTCCCTCACTGTTGACATGCTCACTAGGATTATCGGATTATTAGAGTTTCCCCAATTTAAATGTGACATTCTAATATTTAATGTGAGAACCTAATGTACCCCACAAATCAATTGGTAGCTTCTATGTGTTAAAATTGGAACAGTTATGTTGGACGTATGTTATGATGAAACCTGCATACAATGATGACTTAAAATATCGGGACACTTAAAGTGCTCTCCTAAAATGAATAATAAGTGTTTTCTCCTCAAGTTTACAAAAGTGAACCTTTGCATTGCTTATATGGACATCTAGTTAGGCCACTATTTCTTGCTACACTATCTTATTAGGACTTGACTTAGGAGAAATCATGTTTTATCGTTCTCATTTTTATTCAGATGCATATTGCTCGAGTTCGAGCAGGGTTTTGGGGTAGTGTAGTTGGGATCTTGAGTTTGGGACAGTTAGACTCGTTTGTGGATTGTGGGGCATTGTGGCAACCGCGGACGTTAGGCGGTCGACCAGCTATTTTATTTATCAGATTGGGGATCGGGGTTGCATTAGTGGATGGAGTTTTTCCACTTTGATCATAGTCATGATCCAGTCCTGCTATTGTGAGATATTGGTGACAGGGTTATTATACTCGTGTCGGTCGCTCCCCTCGAGTGCCACTCCGGAGTAGGCTTTCGACCGTAATGGGTGCCGGTCAGTTGGACAGTTGTGAGTTATGACAGAGCAGGCAGTGCCAGTGCTTTTTGGCCTTTGATTGGGTTCTTTAGGCAGTTAGCCTTATAGTTGCATGCATACAGTTATCTTTTTAGCACTACATTTAGAGGCATAGTAGTGGTAGTTTTCTTTTTCAGCAGCCTTTGTAGCTTACCACTGTTCTTCCCTTTTTGCCTCTTATAGTCCTAGTGGGTGCGTCAGCGTTTGAGGTTTTACCCACTAGGGGAGGCTACTAGTTTATCTAGTAGTTCTCACCACCATTATTGTTTCCTGTCTCTTTTCCTTTGTTTTGCAGAGTCGTCTGCGGGAGCTGCTAGGCCATCGGCAGCTGATCGAGGTAAGGGGATCGCTGAGTAGATAGATCTCCTGTGAGACTGAGAGTTGTTGTTAGACAGATGTTGTACCCTTCACTCAGACTGTTGTATTCTCCTTTTATTTTGGGTCTGGCTTTAGCTAGCTGGTTGTACTATTTCGGTGAGCTGGAAGATTATTGTATTTATTACAGGTTTATTTTATTTTCAGTCTGAGATACTATGTGGTTCTTCTATTTCAGCTCTATATTATGCTCTTTTATTGTACATTTCTTATATCTGAGCAGGTTACCAGTACTTCGTGTACATAGAAAATTCTGTGTGCACGGCGGATCTGTTGGCGAGCCCGGGTTCTGGTTTACACCCGGTGCGTGACAGATTATGTTGGTATCAGAGCTTAGGGATAGGTCAGTTGGGACTTAGAAAACCCTAGGCTTTTGGCAGACCCTAGCATGATAGGGTGCGAGAGACGTGATATTTTGCGAAAGCCGTTGATTTATTAGTTCGACTCTTCCAGTGAGTGAAGTGGGATCGACATAGCCTATTTCTGGTGGACAGTTATGTTGGCTGCAGTCAACATAAAGTCACAGAAATAGGGGAATGTCTTTGACTTTCGCTAGATTGGGTCGTGTGGGGTTCTGATACTGATTCGTGGTTTCCTGTTGCAGGATGCCTCCGCGACGCAGGATGTTGACGCGTTCGCAGCCTTCTTCCTCTGATCCCCAGCAGGAGGAGTCCGGGCAGAGCCAGCAGAGTGAGGTGCGAGAGCTACAGACTCAGATGGCCCAGATGTCAGAGGCCATTCGCCGTCAGGAGGAGGCTTCCCGACGTCTGGAGGAGGCCATGGGGCGGTTGACGCATATGTTGGAGCAGAGGGCGCAGCCAGTTGTAGCACCCCCGGAAAGTTCCCCCATACCATCTTCACCTATCGTGGCTCCCCCTGTTGTACCGGTGACCCCAGCATCCCCTGTTACTCCGGTTACTAGTGGTCAGCCGTCTGGGTTGACGGGACCTCTGACCCCTGCATAGCAGTGAGAGGTGGTTGACTTGTTGATGAGATTTCGTCAGTTTGATCCATCCCGCTTCTCGGGGCAGAGTGCAGAGCCGTTGTCACGCCCCGAGGTCGAAACTGCGACCCGGGCTCGCCAACAGATCCGCCACCTATGCTAAAACCCGCATAGGCGAAGCGTCTAACCTGCAAAAGATAGTACTATAGCTACACAAATATCAGAGCTGAAATGAAATGCTGTAAAATAAAATTCAATCACTGTACAACATGAAATAAAGTACAATATCCATCTCCTCAAATACAGATAATCATCATACAATGTCCTCAGTACAGCATCTCTCAACTATAAAAGGAGATAAACTAAAACTATAGTACATCAGTCTCAACATCAGTCTCTCCAAATACAACAGATCTCTCTCCAGAGAAAACAGTAAAAACCAACCAACAGCTACCAGGAATCTCCATCCAGGGGATACAGCTACACTCCTCGGGTGGTAAAGATCTAGCTCGTGACTCCCTCGCCTCGGACAACGATCGAAGATCAGCAACTCCCGAAGAGGACTCTGCAAAACAGGGGGGGAGAAAACAAAGGGGAAACAACAATGGGGGTGAGAACCACTAGTAAACCAGTAGCCTCCCCCTGTGGGTAAAGCCTCAAGCTCCGGCGTACCCACTAAGTCTACTAGAGGCAAGAAAAGGGGCAAATGGTAAAGCTGTAAACAGAACTACTGAATAAAAGGAAAACCACTACTAGTATGCCTCTAAATGCAATACCGAAAGAAATGACGGTATGAATGCATCAGGAAACAGTGTCTGACCAAATAGACCCAATCTAGTGCCACCAGTAAAACTGGTACTGCCTGCTCAGTGGAATCTGCACACAAGGCTCGAAACCGCGGGATCGGCCCGCACGGCTCGCATCCCAAAACAAGTATCAGACCGGCACACAAGGCTGGGTCCGAAAAGCCTACTTCCGGAGTGGCACTCGAGGGGAGCGACCCACACGAGTAAAGTATCTCTGTCATCAGTATCACAAGTATCTCAATATAGCAGGACTGGATCAAGACTATGATCAAAGTGGGAAACTCCGTCCACTAAAGAAACCCCAATCCCCAATCAGATGCAATAGTACTCAAAAGTGGGAAACACCATCCACTAGAGAAATCTGATACCCAATCTGATGCAATAGTAAACATCCGGTCAACCGCCCAAAGTCCGCGGTCACCGCAACAACCCACAACCCACAATTGGGTAAAATAATCAAGATTCGGTCAACCGCCTACTGTCCGCGGTTGCCGCAAAACCCACAATCCAACATAAAGTACACCCTGTCTCTGACCCTAAGGTCCCGGCTACACTATTCCCAAACTCTTGCTCGAACCCGAGCAACATGACTCAAAAGTCTAAATAAGAAGGAGAAAGAAAGCAATCATGGTTTCTCCTAAGTCAAATCCAAATATGATAGTGTAGCAATAAAATAGTGGCCTATCTAGATGTCCAAATAAACATGCAAAAGTCCTCATGCAATGTGAAAGAGAGAATATGTCAAATAACAGTTTTACATGTGTAACAATTAATATATCCACATAAATATAACAATCATGCTAAAATCATCAGTCAACTACACATGTAAATAATCCCTGATCCATAATAAATCCCAAAGTGGCACCCGCACCTAAATATGTCATTATGTCCCAACAATTAATCCATTTAATCCACTTTCATACAAATCTAGGTACTAATATAGCATGTTAATTATCACTATTAAATTATTCCAATGATCATGTTCCAACAGCAATATTATCCCAATAATATCCCCAACATGCTATATCCACAAAATTAATCTCAGATGATAGGCTCACATTTATATCAGGCAATCATGCATAATAATCAATCAATATGCTCAAAAGTAGGGTTCTCTAATAAACTTAGTGAGCAGGTCAGAAGTAGGGGCGTGCAACAACCACCCACCTCGAAAAGCGTGCACAACACCAAAAGAGACCTCTCGCTGCCCACTGTCCTCTAACACCGCAATCCATCGAAAACTGTGCCCCACTGCACAAAACATTGCGCACAATTAATCCCAAAACTGTACAATTTCTTACTGTCCAAAATCAGCCCCAAAAAGGCTAAATATCACCTCTGTCCAGTCCTCAAGAAAATCCAAAAAATTCACGGTCGCGTTCCTCGCGAAAAGTAGCCCCAAAACGACTGTTTAAACATCCAGATCTGATACCTGTAGACCAAGATAAAAATAAAACATCGCTGCACCTCAAAACCTTCCAAATCAGAATTCCTATAGCAATCTGTCCAAGAAAAGCTTAATTATCACCTTCGAAACAATTTCCAAAAATCTCAGAAAAATCACCACTGTGTTTCTCGCGATGAGTAGATCAAAATCGAGTCCTGAAACGCCTTGATCCAATGTTCCTAGGCTGAGATATAAAATCGACAAGCCGGTGCTGTCCAAAATCCATTACAGAAAAATGAGGGTCAAAGATGTCTCGGGAAACGTGCCAAAAGTGCGAAACAGAGCGAAGCAATCAACACGGAAATCGAATCCTTACCTCTTAGGAACACGCTGTCGAAGAAATCGTCCAAAAACTCCTCCTGATTTGCTCACAATGAATTTCCGACTGAACTGTGACGGTAATGGGCCGAAATGGGGAGAAAACCGAGGCGAACTGTAAAATTGATATCGCCGTTGCCGAGCTTCCAGAAATTCCGGGGATCCACCACGAGCTCAAGAACATCAAGGGGAACAACTTTCCTATAGAGCTCTCCCTCCCATTCCCTCTCTAAAGCTCGGAAAAGGGGAGAAAAGAGGGAGAGGAGGGGGTATTTATAGGCCCAATCAAACAAATCAGAAAATGACCATTATATCCTCACTTTCGGGCGCACAGGAACTTCGGGCTGCTACAGTGTTGGGCCCGGCCCAACACTGTTCAAGCCCGGATTCATCCTGGGCTCCACGTCGCCCACATAACAGCAAACACCGGATCCCGCCGCTCACGCGCGACGCGTGGCCCACGCGGTGGTCGACACGTGGCGCTGACCCGGTCAGCGCCAGACGCGCCGGCCACCTGCGCGTGCCAGCGCGCGTGCCTGCGACCCTGCCAGGCACGCATCCCGAGGCAGGCTCGCCTGCACCGCGGACCGCGCGCATGTAGACCGGCCTATCAGTAGTCGCCACGTGTCCACTCGGTCCACTGTACACCACCCGGATGTTCCGTGCTCCAATTCCACTGAACCGGCCAATAAAATCTGCCACGTGTCAACTCTCATCAATGAGGAACCGCCACGTGGCACACCAAAATCCTGCACCTCAGCGCCTGCCCGCGCACCTGCCCGGCTGCCCGGCCTGCCCGCACAGTACCCCCAACCAATGGAAAGCCGCCACGTGTCACTCACACTTCCTGCTGCACCCGGTGTAGCAAAACCTGTGAACCGAATCAATAAGCAACCGCCACGTGTCAGGTCCTCCGGTGCACGCTGGCTGCGTGGACCGCGCACCCGCGCGCCTTGCCCGCGCGCCCTGCCCGCGCCTACGCGCCCTGCCCGCCGCCGCTCTCCGCCTGCCCGAGGCCGCGCCGCCGCTCTCCGCCGCCGCCCGCCGCCGCCGGCGATCGCCGGAATCACTGTTCTGGCGGTGAACAGTAACCGGAGCTCAAAAATGACAAGTGGGTAGTCTATTTTGACCGTTTTCACGCGCTGAATCCGAATTTGACGTCCGTTTTGCCAAATTCCAACTCTAAAAATTGCCGAAGGCACCCGGAAATGTGTTCTTAGCCCAAATTTCGCGCGGAGCCCAATTTTAATATCCGTTTCGCGCGAAACCACTTCTAAACCCTCCACGGGGTCCTCCTGTGAGGACCTGGATCCCCACGAGGTGACTACTGGCTGACCAGCAGCTTCTGGAGGCCTATGTGGCGTGTCGGTGGCGTTTGTACACCAATTGGATACTTTTGATGGACTCGGTGTGTTAATTGGATTACGAGAGTAGCCAGATGGCCCCATTGAATGCTTAGAAGTGGTTTCGCGCGCAATGGATATTAAAATTGGAATCGGGGCGAAGTTTGGATAAAGGATCACCTCTCCGGATGCCTTCGGCAATTTTAGAGTTGGAATTTGGCAAATCGGACTTTAGGAATGGACCCGGCGCGAAAATCGGATCAAGTGAGCTTTCCGGGGGCTTTCGGCAAATTTTCGGATGAGAATTTGGAGAATCGGACACCGTATTTGGATTCAGCGCGCGAAATCGTTGAGAATGGACTATTTACTTGCTTTTTTCGGAGCCCGGTTGACGCGCGCGTTTTTCGAGGCGTGCACGGATCTCGAGACGTCGCGGCGCGAATCCCGAGGTGCGCTCGGGTGTACTGCGCGAGGGGGGGGGAGCGTAGACAGGCGCGTTGGGAACGCGCCTGACTGCGCAGGTGACGCGGGGGGGGCCGCCACGTGGCGTGCCCCCATTCGCGCCGCGCGGACGCGGGGAGGCACGCGTCCGCTCGGTGTAACGCGCCGGTGTGGCGCGGTGTCACGCGCCGTGTGGCGCGTGCCGCGTGGCACGGGGGCGCGCGCCTGCGCCTGGCGCACGCGCCCCTGTGCGGTGGACCGCCTGGCAGCGGGCCCGGTGCACCGTGGACCCGGCCACGGGAGCCCTCCTCTCCCCTCCTTCTTCTCTTCTTCTTCCTTTTCCTCCCCGCGCACCATTTCTTCTCCCCTTGTTCTTCTTCTCCAACCGAGAGAGAGAGGGTGTGAGGGAGGGGATTTTGTGGGGTGCGGCGGTTCGCCGTGGACCTCGCGAAGCGCGCGAGGTGTTCCGAGGAGTCGGTTGCGCGGCGCGACGCTCATCTTATTGTTCTCCCTTCGTCGCGTTTCGGTGCGCGAGCTTCCCCGGCCTACTCCGACCTCCGTTTTAGGCGATTCTTGCGTCGTTGGATCCGCGACAGACAGAGCTACGATCTTGGTATTTTCTGTTGCCCCTAGTTTTGCGCTTTTCGAGGTGTTTTTCCGAGTTTACTGTGACACGGTTTTTCTGATGGAATTCTGGACAGCGACACCTTGCCGGATTTTTATCTCCGCAACCGGGCATCGGATGGCGACGTGCTTGTACACTTTTTTCATCTACTCGACGCGAGGATTGTCACAGTATTTTTATTGGATTTTTCTGAGGCTTGCCCGGAGGTATATTTTTCTCCCTTTATCTGTGCATGGAAATACAGATGTGTGGTTGTGTGTTTGTGAGCGCCCTGTATTGTGGAATTTGTAACTCGGCCTACGGGGCTCGGAATTTGACGTGCAGGTACTCGTTTCGAAGGTATCGACGCGAGGAACGCGACAGTAATTTTGTTGGATTTTTCAGAGTCCGTTCTGCAGGTGAAAATTTCACATCTTCGGGGCTGGTTTCAACAGATGGTGTATACTTGGATATTTTAGCATAAAGTGTAACTTTGGACCTTTTGTTGTACCCAGGAGGGTTCGCGAGTGTTTTTGGAGCAATGCAAGGAGCCGAGGTGGCGCGACATGTACCGTGGATACGGGTTCAGCGGATTGTGCGAGCGAGTGGCCACGCTCTTCACCGACCCCAGGTTTGCCTTGGATTGAACACTTCAGGTGGGTAAGCTTAATTTAGTAACTGTATAAGGTTTTTATATCATGGTGAATGTAAGTGCACATGTGGGGATATCACCCCTCTATGATCGATAACGGGCGTATTTGATGTACCACCGATATGAGCGAGAGGTAAGCAAGGAATGGCCCACTTGGGTGAGATTTGTATACCATAGTAGGAATGTTTTAGCATGCTTTACTAATTTATGCTTCACCCACTTTTATTATTTCTGAGAACAAAGCATGCGTGCATGGACATGTAGTTAGGCCATCTTTTACCGCTGCACTACTTTTGGAACTTGACTTAGGAGAAACCATGTTATCCTTTTCTCCTTCTTTGTTAGTCAGGTGGTCTGTGTTGCTCAGATTCGAGCAGGGGTTCTGGGTAGTGTAGTCGGGACTTGGTGTCTGGGACAGGTTGGACTAGTGGTGGGGCTTTGCGGCAACCGCGGATATTGGGCGGTTGACCGGACATTTATTTATGCACCAGATTGGGTATCTGATTTCTCTAGTGGACAGAGTTTCCCACTTTGATCCGAGTTATGATCCAGCCCTACTGATTTATGTTACTTGTGTTACTGAGATACTTTTCTCGTGTGGGTCGCTCCCCACGAGTGCCACTCCGGAGTGCGCGGCTGACAGACTTCGAGTCCTTGGGACTCCTTTGCTTCGGTGTTATGCGTAGGCTGGCATACCCGTCGCGGCAGAGCAGGCAGTACCAGTTCTACTGGTGGCATTAGATTGGGCTTATTACAGACATTTGCTTTATAGTTGCACTCGTGTCAGGGGGACCGAGTGGAGTCTAGTGGCGGTGTTTAGACCAGTGCTAGTGTTGTTGGGAACCGTTTGGGGGTACGGTGGTCCCAAGGTCTTTGTGAGTTGTTGACCGTTGTAGGGCAGGCATGGCAGGCATAGTAGGCAGGCAGGCATGGCAGGCATAGTAGGCATAGGCAGGCAGGGCAGGCACGGCAGGAAGGCAGGCATGGCAGGCAGGCAGGCATGGCAGGCATAGTAGGCATAGGCAGGCACGGCAGGAAGGCAGGCATAGGCAGGCATAGTAGGCAGGCAGGCATGGCAGGCATAGTAGGCATAGGCAGGCAGGGCAGGCACGGCAGGAAGGCAGGCATAGGCAGGCATGGCAGGCATGGCAGGCATAGTAGGCATAGGCAGGCACGGCAGGAAGGCAGGCATAGGCAGGCATGGCAGGCAAGCAGGCATGGCAGGCATAGTAGGCATAGGCAGGCAGGGCAGGCATGGCAGGAAGGCAGGCATAGGCAGGCATGGCAGGCAGGCAGGCATGGCAGGCATAGTAGGCAGGCAGGCAGGGCAGGCATGGCAGGAAGGCAGGCATAGGCAGGCATGGCAGGTAGGCAGGCATAGCAGGCATGGCAGGCATAGCAAGCTTAGGGGCAGGATAGCTGTTGAGAGGCTCCAGCTTCTTTTTATCTGTCTTTACGGCTTTGGTTAGTTTTTGTCTCTTGAGGACTTGGTGGGCAGACCGTCGGTTCTGGCGGTGGTACCCACTGAGAACTCCCTCTTTTGGTGTAGTTCTCACACCCTTTGGGGATTTTCCCCCTTCTTTTTCCTTCCTCTCCTTTGCTTTGCAGAGTCTTAGCGGGTGTTGCTGATTCTGCGGTTGTTGATCGAGGCGAGGGAGTCGCGAGCTAGATCCCTACCCATGTTTGGAGAGTAGCGGTACCCCTTCAGAGGAGAGCTTCAGTAGATTAGTTGTTTTATTTTCCTCGTTTGAGTGACTGATGTAGTGAGGATATATCATGTATTGAGAGACTGTACACTGATGTATTTATTGGAGTTACCTCCCGGTTAGGTTCAGAGCTTGTATTTGAGGATATTGTATTATTATTATTCTTTTGGGAGGCGGACATTCTTGTATTATTTCCAGTTGTATAGTGATTGTTTTTAGTTATACAGCAGGTTTTTATTTTTAGCTCTGATATCTGTTTAGCTATAGTACTTTTCTTGCAGGTAGGACGCTTCGCCTATGCGGGTTTGGCATAGGTGGCGGATCTGTTGGCGAGCCCGGGTGTGATGACCTGGATCTCCGCAGAGCTGTTGCGGTGCTTTGGGGTGGCCACTGGAGGCCTACGCGGGGTGCTGGAGGTGTTCGGGGCACGATTGGACACAAGTGTTGGACTTCGGGCTTAAAGTGGATCACGCGGGTGATCGGGGGACCCCGTCGGATGTTTAGAAGTGCTTTCGCGCAAATCGGATATTAAATTGGGCTCGGCGCGAAATTCGGACTAAGAATACCTTTCCGGGGGCATCCGGCAATTTTTAGAGTGGAATTTGGCGAAACGGACGTCAAATTCGGATTCAGCGCGCGAAAACGCTTCAAGCGGACTATTTACTTGCATTTTTGGGGCTCGGGTACTGTTCACCGCCGGAACAGTAACTCCGGCGATCGCCGGCGGCGGCGGCGGCGGCGGGCAGCGCCGGCGGGCGGCGGCGCGGCCTCGGGCAGGCGGAAGGCGGCGGCGCGCGGCGCGGGCAGGGCGCGGGCAGCGCGGGGCGCGCGGGCAGGCGGGCGGTCCACGCGGCGGGCGTGCACCAAGGCGAGGACACGTGGCACATTATTATTGGCTGGCTCACAGGCGTTGGTCCACGGAGTATTCGGGTTGGCTTTGGTTCACGGTGCACCGGGGGTGGACACGTGGCAGGCTTTGGTTGGTTCGGTGTTCAGAGGTTCGTGCACCGGGTGCACCGGTCAGAGGCAGGACACGTGGCGCGATCCTATTG
The DNA here is from genome assembly GCA_029168755.2 of Tillandsia fasciculata. Classification (NCBI taxonomy): domain Eukaryota; kingdom Viridiplantae; phylum Streptophyta; class Magnoliopsida; order Poales; family Bromeliaceae; genus Tillandsia; species Tillandsia fasciculata. The sequence goes on along the minus strand of JAQOTM010000210.1, from coordinate 108,820 downwards.
GACGGTCAACTGTGCGGGCAGGGGGCAGCGGCCGCAGACTGTGCGGGCAGGCGCGGCGGTACGACGGTCGGGGACGCGTGTCGACTCCCGGAGGTGGCCACGTGGCGCAGCAGGAGTGGTCGCGGCGGCTGTCGGCTGTTTGGGCGACACGTGGCAGGCGGGGAGGCGGGTCGGACGGATTGTAGGATCCCGTCCGACGGGGCAGGCTGGGCCGGGCCGCACTGTGCGCGCCCGAAAATTTGGGCCGGGCCGCACTGTGCGCGCCCGGAAACTTTCGGGCGCCCGAAAGTTGGGACACAGGCGGCATTTTTCCAATTGTTTTTGTTAAGTGGTGAGCCTATTTAAACAGCCCGAGCTCCCTTCTTCATGCTTTTTCCACCATTTCCGAGCCTCATCTCACCAAGGTGTCTTCAGCAAAGTTGTTCCCCTTCGAGTTCTCCATCTCCTGGTGAAGTTTGAGGATTTGTGGTGGCACGCACTTCGAGATTTGGATTTTTCGGCACGGCGCGACGTTGCATTCCTGGATTCTCCTTCGGCGCAGCGACAGTGTTTTAGCTCTCCCGAGCTAACCAGGCAGTATTTTTCAGCGATTCTTGCGCCATCGTCTTCGTAACAGGTAGGGCTACATTTCTTATTTCTACTGGTTTTCCCCCATTCCGAGGTTTTCATGGGTTTTTCGGGTCATCTTGTGACCTCATTTTCTGGGGTGGAATTTTGGACAGCACAGCATTGTTTTGGAGATATCTCCGCAACCGGACATCGGATTGAGGCGATTCAAAAGGGGATTTGCATCTACGCATCGCAAGGAATCTCTCTGATTTTTCTTGATTTGTTGTGGAATTTCCCTGAAGGTGAGAACCCCCTTTTTACAGTATTTTCAGATTCAGTTTTTGTGATCGACTTGCTTCGGGATGTCTCTCTTGTCGATTTTGGTTCTCAGCATAGAAAAATCGTGGGAAAACGTGCAGGTACTTGTTTCGACCGGATCGTCGCGTAGATCGTGATAGTATTTTTCTGGGAATTTATTGGGCACGTTTCGCAGGTAAAAATGGCTGAACAGTAAATCTGATTTTGGGGACAGATTTGGATTAAACTTGAATAGTAAATTTGTGTGTGTTCTTTGGGATTTTCGGCGCAGTATTTCGGGGACGGTTGAGGATCGAGCGCGGACTTCGCCGCCGGGACTTGGATTTAGCGCTCGAGGTGGGTACCGTTGTTTAACCTCCTACTTGTGATGTCCCCACTAGGCCTATTTGAGTTGCTACTATATCGCATTGCTAAAAGAACCGGTAAAATGATATGGCATGCTAATTTGGGAATTGGACTTATAACTAGAGTTTGTGACTTCAAAAGGACTAAGTGTTGATTAATGGTTAATTCTGGTAATTAATATGTGGCTTAAAACCATGGGAAGAGCTTTGTTAAAATGGATACTTTGCATATACGTGATGGGACCTTTATGCTTATACATAAACTATTTTGGGGCAACTTAGTAAAATGGAAGTTTATTTAAACGGCATATCTCTACTTTGTGAGAACTAGAATACTTGAATCATGTTTAATAATGATAAAGGACTTTGCATGCTTGTATGGACATTTAGTTAGGCCACCTTTTTCTGCTACACTATCATGATGGCATTGACTTAGGAGAAACCATGCTTTTCTCTTCTTTTGTCTACATTTGGGGGATAGTGCGCTCGGGTTCGAGCAGGGGCTGGGATAGTGTAGTCAGACAGTTGTGGGTTTTGGGACAGGCAGGCTGTGAGGGCAGGGCATTGCGGCAACCGCGGACAGTAGGCGGTTGACCGGATAGTGATTGTTGCTTATGCATCAGATTGGGTATCAGGTCTCTAGTGGATGGAGTTTTCCACTATTTGTCTATCTTGCATCATCTTGAGATCGGGTCTCCTTTTAGTGGACGGGTTTTCCCACTTTGATCAGAGTCATGATCCAGTTCTGCTGACTTGATACCTATTACTGAGGCACTATGCTCGTGTGGGTCGCTCCCCTCGAGTGCCACTCCGGAGTGTGTATTTTGTGACCGTGCCGGTCAGGAGCCGGTCTGTTGCCTTGGGGCGGGACCGGGCCGGTCAGGAGTCGGTCTGTCGCCCTCGGGATGGGACCGTGCCGGTCAGGAGCCGGTCCGCATCCCATAGCTGAGTTGGGACTTAGTAGGCATAGTGGGCAGTACCGGTGTTCGCCGGTGACTAGGTTGGGCTACCCAGGCAGGCATTCTTATTCTGATGCATACAGTTGGCCATACTCTTAGCTGAGCACCTTAGAGGCATATAGTGGTAGCTTCTTACATCATCAGCAGTTTTATTTACAGCTTACCACCTTTGTTCATCTTTTCCGCCTCTTATAGTCCTAGTGGGCACATTTGAGTTGAGGTCTACCCACTAGGGGGAGGCTGCTGTTTACAGTAGTTCTCACCCCCACTGCTTTCCCTTTTCTCTTCCCCTTTGTTTTGCAGAGTCGTCTGCGGGAGTTGCGGGACCCTCCTCAGCGGACCGAGGTAAGTGGATCGCGGATTAGATAGCGGTCTACCCAGGCACCAGTTCAGTTAGTAGATGTACCCCAGATACTCTCAGATACTCTGCTTTTCATTTCTTTTGGGTCCGGCTGCGACCGGCTGGTTGTATTTGATCAGTGAGCTGGGAGAGATATATGTATTATTGAGAGTTTACTTTCTGCACTTTACTTTTCAGCTTTATCTGAGATGTATTAGTTCTAGTTTAGCTCTGTTTATGCTCTTTTATTATATCTTTTATATTTGAGCAGGTTACCAGCGCTTCGTATACACGGAAAATTCCGTGTATACGGCGGATCTGTAGACGAGCCCGGGTTCTGGTTTACACCCGGGGCGTGACAGATTAAGTTGGTATCAGAGCTTAGGGATAGGTCAGTTGGGACTTAGGAAACCCTAGGCTTTTGGCAGACCCTAGGAAGGCAGGACGTGAGTGGCGTGACATTATGCGAAAGTCGGCAATTTGGTCGTATGTTATTTTGACTCTTCCAGTGAGTGAAGAGGGATTGGCATACCCTATTTTTGTGGGACAGTTATGTTGGCTGCAGACAACATAAAGTTACAAAAATAGGGGGATGCCTTTGACTTTCGCTAGATTGGGTCGTGTGTGGTTGTGTGGCTAACTTGTGGTTTTGTGGCAGATGCCTCCCCGACGTCGGATTCCTACCCGGGGTGTCCCTACACCCCCTGTTGAGCGAGGACAGGCTGGATCTTCTGAGATTGCTGAGCTGAGGGCCTTGGTAGCCCAATTGGCGGAGAGCAGCCGCCGGCAGGAGCAGCGGATTGAGCAGCTACTGGCGCGGAGAGGGGCGCCGCCTCCGACAGTGTCAGAGACCCCGGCACCACCTGTGGAACCACTTGTGCCGACGGCGCCATCATTGAGTAGCGGGGCTCAGGGCGTGGCCCAGCCTTTGACCCCGGCGGAGGAGCAGGACTTTGCGGATAAACTGGTCAAGTTTTGTAAGCACGGACCGCCCAGGTTCTCGGGGCGGGATATGCAGCCGTGGGAGGTTGGGACATGGTTGGCAGCAATGGAGAAGATTTTCAGAGATTTCTTCATCGACCCGAGGTACAGAGTTCATTTGGCGGTGCATTGCCTAGAGGGGGATGCAGACCTCTGGTGGCGTCGGGTGGAGCCACGGGAGTTTCAGATTTCTCGACAGTTACCCTGGTCTGAGTTTCGGCGTATGATAGTGGACACCTATTTTTCGACCAGCATGAAGAGGAAGCTGGAGGATGATTTGAAAAACATTCAGCAGGGCGACCGGTCAGTTCAGGATTACCATCGGGAGTTCATGCGACTGTTTAATTGTGTGCCTTATGTCGCCCGGGATGGACCGCATCAGGTTGAGTTGTTCGAGGCAGGCCTCCGCAGCGAGCTTTATATCCTTGTGCATGCACAGCGACACCAGACTCTTCAGGAGGCCGTCGAGCATGCCTCTTGGGTGGAGAGTGGCGACACAGTGGTGGCAAGGCAAAGCGGGATGGTCGTGCTGAGTTCTGTGAGGAAACGACCAGTACCCGAGGATGAGGGACAGACTAGTTCATGGAGACCGCCACGGCCTCAGTCACCTAGCCGTGGGCGTGTGGAGCAGCGAGAGTCTAGTGGATCCCAGTGGCCATCGCAGCAGCAGCAGGAGTCTCAGCATCAGACTCAGAGACAGCAGCAGACGGGGCGGCCATGGTTTCGCGATAGAGACAGATGCATATTCTGTGGAGGACCTCATCTGTCGCACACCTGTGATCAGAGATGGGGTTGTTGTTACAAGTGCGGACAGCCAGGCCACATTCGAGCTACGTGCCCCCTTTCGACTTCAGCGGCACCCCCATCGGCATCGGCTCCTCTTTCGCCTCTGCAGCAGTTGTCGACTCAGCAGCCTTATGCTCCAGTGAGCGGATCACCGTCCTTTTACCCTGCGGATTATCAGCCGCCGGCTCAGAGCGGTTGGGACTACGCCACTCAGGTGGAGGATTTTGCAGCAGCCGACTTTGTAGGGGCAGGTATGGTTTTACTGTATTTACCGGCTTTGATTGTGCATTGTATTGCATTTGGGCATCCTAGTCATTTGTTAGGAGTGCATGTACTTCCTTGCTTTGGGTTAAGGGTAGGACGGTTACCGGGTGTTCGGGAGGTCGTATTCCCGATCTTTAGCACGTAGGGACGTGTTGTGGGTCCTGCCCGGTGCAGTTGAGTCCTTGATTGTACCTGTAGACCTGATGGTCTTGACCAAGTTGTGGGGCTTGGTTTGGTACTTAGGACGGTTAGGCTGGCTCGGTTATTTTTTTCTTTTCGCGGCAGCTGATTATGCTGCGAGGACGGTTCTTGTGAGAGCCAGGCCTGGAGGTGTTGGTGTACCTGGGTTGCTTGGGAGTATCTGCGCTTCTTTGGTTTTGACCTTGTGGGCGAGGCGGATGTCTCGTAGTGGGTGAGTAGCTTGTTTGCTGGTGTGTTTGAGGGACCTGCGGCGGCATCGGGACTTGGTGATACCCTTTTTGGTTGTGAGTTTCTAGCTGTTCTCCTATCGGGTTGTTTGGCATGACACCAGTTTGGGAGTTGAGGACCCAACTCCAGGATTTGATGTGTTGGATTTGTGTCAGGCCAAGTGTGGCACCTTCGGGGGCGCCGGTGCTATTCGAGTTGTGGGAGGTTGGTTCGCTTCGGCTTTGTGAGGACCCTTAAGAATTTGTTGAAGTGATCATCGGGAGCTAGCACCCTTCTGCCAAGCTTGGAGGATTTGATTTACCAGCTGCAAGGGTATTGGATCTTCGCGAAGATGGATTGGCGATCTGGTTCTCTCGACTGCTCCTGGCTGAGTGTTGATTGCTTCTACATCCCGACGGTTTTGGTTTAGAGATCTGAGGTTCTGAGACCAGTTGGGGGACTTATATCGGATACCTTGGGAGTACGGAGGTACTTGGATCGAGCGTTTGTGCCGATGGACTCGTGGTTGGGTTATCTAAGGCCCTGGGAGGGGCAGATGCTTGTACCGATGCAGACTACTTGATGGCCGAGCAGTTAGCCCAGCTGTACCTTGTTGAGGTGGCGTGGTCCTCTGGAGTGTTCTCCTTTGTTTCGTTCTGGTTAGAGACCCAAGGATTGCATCGCGTCTCTGGATGAGGTATTTGGTAGTTTTGGGAGCTTGAGTGGTGGATGACTGGATATTTACCCCCCTGTCGGTTGAGATTCCGTGTTGAGGAATGACTTTAGTTTCGAGGACGAAACTTTCTTTTAGTGGGGGAGGATGTGATGACCTGGATCTCCGCAGAGCTGTTGCGGTGCTTTGGGGTGGCCACTGGAGGCCTACGCGGGGTGCTGGAGGTGTTCGGGGCACGATTGGACACAAACGTTGGACTTCGGGCTTAAAGTAGATCACGCGGGTGATCGGGGGACCCTGTCGGATGTTTAGAAGTGCTTTCGCGCAAATCGGATATCAAATTTGGGCTCGGCGCGAAATTCGGATTGAAAATACCTTTCCGGGAGCCTCCGGCGAATTATCGGGTTGGAATTTGGCGAAACGGACGTCAAATTTGGATTCAGCGCGCGAAAACGCTTCAAGCGGACTATATACTTGCATTTTTGGGGCTAGGGTACTGTTCACCGCCGGAACAGTACCTCCGGCGATCGCCGGCGGCCGGCGGCGGCGGCGGGCAGCGCCGGCGGGCGGCGGCGCGGCCTCGGGCAGGCGGAAGGCGGCGGCGCGCGGCGCGGGCAGGGCGTGGGCAGCGCGCGGGCGCGCGGGCAGGCGGGCGGTCCACGCGGCGGGCGTGCACCAAGGCGAGGACACGTGGCACATTATTATTGGCTGGCTCACAGGCGTTGGTCTACGGAGTATTCGGGTTGGCTTTGGTTCACGGTGCACCGGGGGTGGACACGTGGCAGGCTTTGGTTGGTTCGGTGTTCGGAGGTTCGTGCACCGGGTGCACCGGTCAGAGGCAGGACACGTGGCGCGATACTATTGGACGGTCAACTGTGCGGGCAGTGGGGGCAGCGGCCGCAGACTGTGCGGGCAGGCGCGGCGGTACGACGGTCGGGGACGCGTGTCGACTCCCGGAGGTGGCCACGTGGCGCAGCAGGAGTGGTCGCGGCGGCTGTCGGCTGTTTGGGCGACACGTGGCAGGCGGGGAGGCGGGTCGGACGGATTGTAGGATCCCGTCCGACGGGGCAGGCTGGGTCGGGCCGCACTGTGCGCGCCCGAAAGTTTGGGCCGGGCCGCACTGTGCGCGCCCGGAAACTTTCGGGCGCCCGAAAGTTGGGACACAGGCGGCATTTTTCCAATTGTTTTTGTTAAGTGGTGAGCCCTATTTAAACAGCCCGAGCTCCCTTCTTCATGCTTTTTCCACCACTTCCGAGCCTCATCTCACCAAGGTGTCTTCAGCAAAGTTGTTCCCCTTCGAGTTCTCCATCTCCTGGTGAAGTTTGAGGATCTGTGGTGGCACGCACTTCGAGATTTGGTTTTTTCGGCGCGGCGCGACGTTGCGTTCCTGGATTCTCCTTCGGCGCAGCGGCAGTGTTTTAGCTCTCCCGAGCTAACCAGGCAGTATTTTTCAGCGATTCTTGCGCCATCGTCTTCGTAACAGGTAGGGCTACATTTCTTATTTCTACTGGTTTTCCCCCATTCCGAGGTTTTCATGGGTTTTTCGGGTCATCTTGTGACCTCATTTTCTGGGGTGGAATTTTGGACAGCACAGCATTGTTTTGGAGATATCTCCACAACCGGACATCGGATTGAGGCGATTCAAAAGGGGATTTGCATCTACGCATCGCAAGGAATCTCTCTGATTTTTCTTGATTTGTTGTGGAATTTCCCTGAAGGTGAGAACCCCCTTTTTACAGTATTTTCAGATTCAGTTTTTGTGATCGACTTGCTTCGGGATGTCTCTCTTGTCGATTTTTGTTCTCAGCACAGAAAAATCGTGGGAAAACGTGCAGGTACTCGTTTCGACCGGTTCGTCGCGTAGATCGTGATAGCATTTTTCTGGGAATTTATTGGGCACGTTTCGCAGGTAAAAAATGGCTGAACAGTAAATCTGATTTTGGGGACAGATTTGGATTAAACTTGAATAGTAAATTTGTGTGGGTTCTTTGGGATTTTCGGCGCAGTATTTCGGGGACGGTTGAGGATCGAGCGCGGACTTCGCCGCCGGGACTTGGATTTAGCGCTCGAGGTGGGTACCGTTGTTTAACCTCCTACTTGTGATGTCCCCACTAGGCCTATTTGAGTTGCCACTATATCGCATTGTTAAAAGAACCGGTAAAATGATCATGGCATGCTAATTTGGGAATTGGACTTATAACTAGAGTTTGTGACTTCAAAAGGACTAAGTGTTGATTAATGGTTAATTCTGGTAATTAATATGTGGCTTAAAACCATGGGAAGAGCTTTGTTAAAATGGATACTTTGCATATACGTGATGGGACCTTTATGCTTATACATAAACTATTTTGGGGCAACTTAGTAAAATGGAAGTTTATTTAAACGGCATATCTCTACTTTGTGAGAACTAGAATACTTGAATCATGTTTAATAATGATAAAGGACTTTGCATGCTTGTATGGACATTTATTTAGGCCACCTTTTTCTGCTACACTATCATGATGGCATTGACTTAGGAGAAACCATGCTTTTCTCTTCTTTTGTCTACATTTGGGGGATAGTGCGCTCGGGTTCGAGCAGGGGTTGGGATAGTGTAGTCAGACAGTTGTGGGTTTTGGGACAGGCAGGCTGTGAGGGCAGGGCATTGCGGCAACCGCGGACAGTAGGCGGTTGACCGGATAGTGATTGTTGCTTATGCATCAGATTGGGTATCAGGTCTCTAGTGGATGGAGTTTTCCACTATTTGTCTATCTTGCATCATCTTGAGATCGGGTCTCCTTTTAGTGGACGGGTTTTCCCACCTTGATCAGAGTCATGATCCAGTTCTGCTGACTTGATACCTATTACTGAGGCACTATGCTCGTGTGGGTCGCTCCCCTCGAGTGCCACTCCGGAGTGTGTATTTTGTGACCGTGCCGGTCAGGAGCCGGTCTGTTGCCTTGGGGCGGGACCGGGCCGGTCAGGAGTCGGTCTGTCGCCCTCGGGATGGGACCGTGCCGGTCAGGAGCCGGTCCGCATCCCATAGCTGAGTTGGGACTTAGTAGGCATAGTGGGCAGTACCGGTGTTCGCCGGTGACTAGGTTGGGCTACCCAGGCAGGCATTCTTATTCTGATGCATACAGTTGGCCATACTCTTAGCTGAGCACCTTAGAGGCATATAGTGGTAGCTTCTTACATCATCAGCAGTTTTATTTACAGCTTAGCACCTTTGTTCATCTTTTCCGCCTCTTGTAGTCCTAGTGGGCACATTTGAGTTGAGGTCTACCCACTAGGGGGAGGCTGCTGTTTACAGTAGTTCTCACCCCCACTGCTTTCCCTTTTCTCTTCCCCTTTGTTTTGCAGAGTCGTCTGCGGGAGTTGCGGGACCCTCCTCAGCGGACCGAGGTAAGTGGATCGCGGATTAGATAGCGGTCTACCCAGGCACCAGTTCAGTTAGTAGATGTACCCCAGATACTCTCAGATACTCTGCTTTTCATTTCTTTTAGGTCCGGCTGCGACCGGCTGGTTGTATTTGATCAGTGAGCTGGGAGAGATATATGTATTATTGAGAGTTTACTTTCTGCACTTTACTTTTCAGCTTTATCTGAGATGTATTAGTTCTAGTTTAGCTCTGTTTATGCTCTTTTATTATATCTTTTATATTTGAGCAGGTTACCAGCGCTTCGTATACACGGAAAATTCCGTGTATACGGCGGATCTGTAGACGAGCCCGGGTTCTGGTTTACACCCGGGGCGTGACACCGGGTCGCAGTTTCGACCCCGGGGCGTGACACCTCCGATCACTCACATGATCCATTTAAGCCCCGAAGTCCAACACTTGTGCCCAATTAGGCCCCAAACACCTCCAACACACTAAGTAGGCCTCCAATAGCCACCCCAACGCACTGCAGCAGCTCTGCGGAGATCCGGGTCATCACATCCTCCCCCACTAAAAGAAAGTTTCGTCCTCGAAACTAAAGTCGTTCCTCAACACGGAATCTCAACCAAATAAAAGGGGTAAATATCCAATCATCCACCACTCAAGCTCCCAAGGCTGACAAGTACCTCTTCCAAAGACGCGATGCGGTCCTTGAGTCTCTAACTAGAACAAAATAAAGGCGGGCACTCCAGAAAAACCGTACCAACTCAACCAAGTACAACTGGGCTAACCGCTCGAGCTACCAAGTAATCTGCATCGGTATAAGCCTCCACTCTTCCCAGGGCCTCAGATGACCCAACCACAAGTCCATCGGCACAACAAGCTCGATCCGATTACCTCTGTACTCCCGAGGTATCCAATATAAGTCCTCCAACTGATCACATAAACTCTGATCTCTAATCCAAAAACCATCAGGGTGCAGCAACACCTCCCCAATTCTCGGGCATCAGCACACAACTATAAGCAGTCGAGAGAACCAGATCGCAAATCGATCTTCGAGAAGATCCAGTACCCTTGCAGCTGGTAAATCCAATCCTCCAGGCTCGAAAAAGGGTACCTGCTCCAGACGATCACTTCATCAAATTACGGGAGTTGTGTCCTCAACTCCCAAACCAGTGACATGCCAGGCACTCCGAAAGGAAAGGAGCCCTAAACAGGAGGGGGTCCTCGCCCGGTCGCTCCCAAATCTTGACCATCCGAGCGAACCATTCAGCCGCGGTCTAACATCCAAAGAGTCCTCAGTGACACCACCATAAGTCCTGTTTGCCTCAACAGTCCACACAGCACCAGCTGCGGCACCACCAAACTTGACCCCAGACAGCTTTCCTGCTCTAGGTATCCGTCATCTCTGTGGCCTTGTCAGGGTAGTACAGAATGCTCAACAAATAACTACCGGTCTCAGCCATTCACTCATAGCGTCCATTTTGGCCGGATTTCCACCACCGCCTCTTATGGCTAGACTAAGTGATCCAAGAAGATATGCTCTCGAAGCTAAAACTTGTACCACAACAACTTGGCATACAGCTTCTTCCTCACAGACCTTGTTACACTATCTACAAGTACTCCACCAGCTCTAAACCATACAGAGATGGGGTAAAATCAAAATATTCCGGAAGAATATCTCAAATAATTCTTCCAAGTGCAGCAAGAATACACAATTCCTCGGATCTTAAAGACGACAGGGCATTAGTCATTCCATCTGTCCTCACTGTACTCATAATGCCCCTATCGGGTCCTGAACACCATCTTGGCGGGATACACAACTGTATGATCCCAAAAAGATACCTGCATAAAAAACAACAACTGCTGGAGTATAATTCCAACAAAAGGTCCTAAATAATATCCAGACCTGCCTGCGGTCACCCCACACAAGGACCCTTACTGTCGTGTGCCAACGACGTGGCACTCGATCGAACAGACCCTCGATCCATCAGATCCTGCGACTGCGCCATCAGCTCTCCCAGCTCCACAGGTGATATCCAATGAGGTGCTATCGGGGTTGGCGTGGTTCCCTGAACCACGTCAACCGCAATCTCAATCTCCCTAATCGGCGGCATCATTATCAGCTCCGGTGGAATCACACCCGGGATCTCACGATAACAGGGATATCCTCGCGTCCCGGTGCTGCCGTAAGCACCTCGCGCATTGTCGCTGCAACCTGTGTGCTCTGACTGTCTCAATGAACAAGTCTCTAATGTCTGCTTGCAGAAGATCAAAACCTTCTCTCTCCGCAGTCATACACCATGTGGTACTGTGCTAACCAATTCCACGCACTGGGTCAAACATTGACCAGGTACAAATACCAATAAGTCTGTCGAAACCACTCAAGGTCTCAACTGCACTGGACATGACCCACAAGCCTCCTCCACATGCACCACACCAACAGGAACCTGTACCTCAAGTGCATGTGGTAACAAATCTGCCCCTAGCCCATGCAAGAATGCAACCTGCTCTGACTCCGACTGCTGTGATGAAATCACACCTGCGACGACCCGATCCACTGTCTTTGTAATGTACCAGATTTTGGTATATAAATAAATATAAATAAAAATGGTATGAAATACTATTTTTATTGAATTTGGAGAAGTAAAGAATAATTCAGAAGTGAATTGGGCCAAAATCGGGATAAAAATAAGAGATATAAAATTTTATTTGAGAAAGGGGGCTCAGATTTTGGTAGAAAATTCACAGTGTCAGAAAATTCTGAAAAAAATTGGGGTGGTCGGTACTTATGTTTTAAGCCCACAATAAAAGTTTCGCATCAATCGGATACCCGAGCAGTGAGAAAGGTACTTGACAGCGATTTTAAGTACAGCGAGACTTTTGGTAACCCAGAAATGGCCCAAACTGAAAATTAAAATATCTCGTGATAAATTAAGTTGAAATGAGCCTGCCTGTCAATTTGAGCGCAAACGGACACTCAGAAGGGCTCCGCAGGCAAGTATCAGATCAAAATTGGACTAAATAGTGAATTACCACTATTGTGGGGGGTTTCTTTATGCATAAAAGCACTTTCCTTTTCTTCTTCTTCTCCACCCACGCACGCACACATGCAGACCGCACCTCCATGGAGAGCTCTCCCTTTCCTTCTCACCTTACTTTCTCTCTCTAGATTTCTCACTTTAACGTGCACGAAATCGCGGGGCGATTTGCGGGGAGCCTACAACGAGCGAGGGCGAGCTTTTGAACCAAGAAAAGCTCGAAATCTTGGCTCTTTGAGGTGAGTTTTTGCAAAAAATAAATTTAATTTTTTCGTAATTCTTTTAGATTTATAATGTATGTGATCTTAGAAGAATTCTTGTCGAAGAAATCGGCGAAAATCGTGGAGAAATCGCGATGAAATTAAAGAAGTTTAAACCTAGGGTTTAAATTTTAGAATCTTGAATTTTTGGGGTTTTGATCTAAATTGATCATGCAAATCTCTAATTAGAGGTTGGAGAAACATGCCTAGCAATGTTAATTTGTAAACCGGCGGAGTTCCAACGGCCGAATTGCAAAAATGACCGAAATAGGTGTTTTCGCATTCGTTAGCGTCGTAATGTGCCGAAACGACATCGGGAGTTAAATTAATTTAATTCCCTATCGTTTAGTATCGAAACGAGATGGTTGGTGCGATCCGGAACGGTCGAATTTCCGGCGATGTCCGATTCCTCTTTATCGGTCATATGGGCATAAGTTTAAAGGTGTGAATTAGTGTTTTTAGATTCGAGGTCGTAAACTAATTTATCCTTTAATTTTATAAATTGAAGGTGGAAATGATACGTCTAGAGCATTAAATTGGAGCCAACACGATCTTGGCAATTTTTTGAGTACGGACTCGAACGGAGCAAGTGAGCCGCGGGAGCCCAATTGCAAGTGTCTACAAGCAATTGGCGGTAAACCGAGGTGGGGGATTCTATTCGAAAAAGGGTGATCTCTCTCCTTTTCCCTTGCTTTTCATGACTAGAAGCATGATAGTAGGTAAATTAGGATTTATGTAAAGTAGAGAGAGTATAAGAGTAATCTTGAGATAAGAATATTACAAATGACCTATTGTGTAGTGAACCGGAATTTGGAATATAAATAAATATAAATAAAATAGTATGAAATACTATTTTATTGAGTTAGAAAGGTACAGGATGACCTGAAAATGAATTGGGCCCAAATCGGGATTAAAATAAGATATCTAGAATCTTATATGAGAAAGTGGGCCCAGATTGTAAGTGGAAAATTTACAGTCTCAGAAAATTCTGAGAAAATTTCGGGAGCTCCGTAAATATGTTTTAAGGCCACAGTGAAAGTTTCGCGTTGATCGGACACCCGGATTGAGAGAACGGGCTCCGCCAGCGAATTCAAAGACAGTGGGACTTTTGGCAGAACAAAAAGGGTCCCAACTGAAAAGTTTAAGTACCATGAGGTAAATTAAGTTAAACTGTGGCTGCCCGTCAAAATTGAGCGAAAACGGGCGAAGAACGGGCGAGAACGGACGAAAACGGGCGAAACTGGGCTTGGGCCCAAGTTTCGGGCGCCCGAAAGTGAGTTCCGGGCGCCCGGAAGCTACTGTAGCACACCCGGTTTTCGGGCTGCAGTGAACCGGGTTCGGGCACTGTAGCGAACCGGTTACTGTAGCAGCCCGGTCCGAAGGGGGTGCGCCCGGAAATTACTGTGCGCGCCCGGAAAGTACTGTAGCAGGTGGGCTTTCGGGCTGCAGTGAACCGGGTTTGAGCACTGTAGCAAACCGGTTACTGTAGCAGCCCGGACCGGATTGAGGTTACGCCCGGAAATTACTGTGTGCGCCCGAATGTTACTGTAGCAGCGCCCGAATCCCGAGTGGCACGGATCCCGAGGCATCGGGCACGGATCCCGAGGCATCGGGCACGGATCCCGAGGCATCGGGCACGGATCCCGAGGCACGGGCGCGAATCCCGAGGCGCGCGTGGTGGGTGAGGACCGCCACGTGGCGCCTCCTCATTGGTCGGTCTGACCGAGGGAGCGTGGGCGTGCGCGGGGAATACGCGCGGACCCTGACGCGGCGTCAGCGGGGACGCCACGTGGCGTCTCCCCATTGGCCGCAGCGGCCGAGGCGCAGGCGTGCGCGGGGAAGGCGCGCGGGCCCTGGCGCGTGTCAGCGGGGACGGCCACGTGTCGGCCTCCCATTCGCTGGTCAGCGCGACGCGACGCGCTGACGCGACGGGGCGCAGCTACCGCAGGCGGTAGTGCGGTCCACGTGGCGGCCTCCCATTGGCCGCCACTGTTCGTTGGTCGCGGTGCATGGGTCCACGGCCACGTGTCGGCCCCTGGTTGGCCGAGCGTGGTGACGTGGCGCTGAGCTGGCGCAGGCGTGGACGCGTAGACCGCGGCGGGCCGGTTACTGTAGCCGCCCGGAAACTTTCGGGCGCCCGAAAGGGTGCGCCCGAAAGTCCGGAAATGGCCTATTTAGGCCCAAATCGCCCCATTCTTCCTCCTTTTTCCCCTTTTGGGCTTCACCCGAGCGTGCGGGAGAGGGAGAAGGCGATTTTCGCCGGGGTCTTCGAGGGCGCACGAGCACGCCGTGGACTCCGTGGAGCGCGCGAGTTGCTCCAAAAAGGCTAATGGGCACAATGGGCGTCACGGCATTGACAAGGTAGGCCCCGTGTGTCGTTCTTGCGGTATTTTTGGCACAGTTTCTACATTTCCTTTTGGACTTTGGATTTGACCCCTTTGCCCACGTGCGTGCTAGGGACCAAGTTTTACTGTGCCGTTTTACTGCGCGAGTTTCGCGGGCATTTTGGGCGCGCCTCGTTTTGCGTACCGCTCGTGAGGATATGCACCGTTTTGCGTGCGGATTCGACAAGTATGCGCAGTTTTGAGCGTAGGCTCGGGAAATATGCATCGTTTTGCGTGCAGAGTTGGGAAAAGGAACATGCACCGTTTTGCGTGCCACCCGAGGTACGTGCTCCGTTTTGCGTGCAGATTGGACTAACGGGCACCGTTTTGCGTGCAGACTCTAACAATACGCCTCGTTTTGCGTGCAGGGTCCGAAAAGTATGCATCGTTTTGCGTGCAACCCTACAGTGGGGTGTGCACCGTTTTGCGTGCCCATATGGGGTACGTGCTCCGTTTTGCGTGCGGGTTGGATCAATGCGCGCCGTTTTGCGTGTAGAATCTAATGGTTTGCATCGTTTTTCGTGCAGGCTAGGAAAAAAATGTGCACCGTTTTGCGTGCAACCCTACAGTCAGACGTGCACCGTTTTGCGTGCAGATTTGAGGTACGTGCACCGTTTCGCGTGCAGGTCGCGTTGTCGCGCATGGTTTTGCGTGCCGGTTAAAGTGGCGCGCACCATTTTACGTGTGGGTTATTAATTTAATAACGTGCTCCGTTTTGCGCACAGGTTTGGTGGACGTACACCGTTTTGCGTGCGGACTCAAGGGATGTGCACCGTTTTGCGTGCAAGCTTGAGGGAACAAGTGGACTCGCGCGGAGACCAATTGCAAGTGTCTACAAGCAATTGGGTACACTACAAGGTGGGGGATTCTGCCGAAATTGGGTGACCTCTCCCCTTGCTCCTTTGCTTTTTGATCTAGAAGCATGATAGTAGCCTGTTAGAGGCGTTAGGTAATTATGATTAAGATTACATGTGTAGATGGATTCAGATGAAAAAGTGCAACTGTTGGTTGCCAGAGATAGAGGAATATATGTGCATGTGCAAATGGACACAGAGGAAAAGAGCAACTGTTGGTTGCCAAAGATATATGATGAATATGCATGCGTAGAGACAATTATTAATTATGGATGAGTTGAAAATAATTGTATGCATGAAATAGATTAGCTATTTATAATTGTGATCATGTTAGGGTATAACCCTAGGAATCATGTGACATAAGGGAACAAGACTTGTTGGTAGTAAGACTAGGAGAAAACCTAGTTTAGGGGTTTGACGAGTGACATCGAACATAGGAGTTATCCTAGGGAGGACGAGTGGCATGGTCTTAGGTGATAACCTAAGGACACTGGATAGAGTGATCAACATAGAGTCAGAGAACTCTAGGGTGTATATGGCATGGAACTTAGGTAAAGAGAACCTAAGGAGAATTAGTGATCAACATAGAGTCAGAGAACTCTAGGGTGTATATGGCATGGAACTTAGGTAAAGAGAACCTAAGGAGAATTAGTGTTCAACATAGAGTCAAGGAACTCTAAGATGAGTATGACATGGATCTTAGGTAAAGAAAACCTAAGGTGAATTAGAGGTCAGCATAGAGTCAAGTTGACTCTGGGATTCAGTAAGGAATCAAGAGAATGGAACAATGGATCAAATGTGGAGATATGAAAGGGAAAACAGGAAAGTAGAGTCATGTAATTCTAATATAACAGTGGAACATGCAATTAGAGTCAGTGTAACTCTAAGTTAATAGTGGAACAGGAAAATAGAGTTAAGTTAACTCTAGGATTCAATGAGGAATCAGGAAAAATGGGATAAGATCCCAGGGTTAAAGAGTTTAACAGATATAACCCTAGAAAGTCATAGGGTGTATGGGCAAATGGACAATAACTTTAACTTCAATTTGAGTTAAATAAATGAAGGTGAAATGTTTAAGAGTCCATGTGACTCTCTAGCTACCCGTGTGGCAAGACCGTGGGTAAGAGATGAAAAAGTGATTAATAAGCAAGACAATCAAATTGTTCAAGATAGAGCTAAAATTGGTTAATAAGCAAGACAAGCAAATTGCTTAAGATAAAGAGAATAAAAGAGGATATTAATGACGCCTTCGAATTTGAGACTCGTCAAGTGGAGCAGGACTCCCTGGGCAGTGACCCGTCGGACGAGGTACTTTCGAAGGGCTAAAAGTGAAAGCAAGGAGCTAAATGCTCGAAGAAAAGAGAAAGTGAATTGCCAGTGGCAAAAAGGGAGCTATAAGCTCGAATAAGAAAGGAAAGCAAGTGTTCAAAAGCAAAGAGGCTAAGAACTAAAATAAAAAGAGAAAGAAAAAGAAAAGAAAGAAAATTAAAGATAAAACGGGCGTACCTCCGGGGGTGAACGTACAACGGTCAGGAGTTGGACAGGGTCCCTCTCCCGGGCAGCGACCCGTATGACTGGTAGATAGAGTACTCTTGTCAGAGTTGGGCAGTGACCCTATCGGGCAGTGTCCCGTATGACAAGTCCCCCCGGCAGGACGGGGTAACACTTGCGGGTGTTATCGGCAACCTTAGAAATCTTATCTTATGGTAGCAGGACTACCGGGCTCGGGCCCGTTGGATAAGAATTTCTGAGGGTTAACTTGAACTAAAGCACCAGAATCTAAAGAATAAAGAAAGATAGAGTGGCCAAGGTGGCCGGGTTAGTTTGACCCTGTATATAGCGGCATAGTGGCCGAGTTGGTGCTTAGCAGCCTAGCGTGGCTAGACAAGAGTAGTGATGGTTGGTGATTAGACACAGATAGTGTAGTGTAGTGATATGTTATATTGCATAGCTGCATTTTGATATTGAGGATTTTAGTTTCCTAGCACTATTATTATTGCTTCCATTGGACCAAGTGGTGTAGGACATTCTTTCTCGGTGGTTGAACCCACTGGGAACTCTGTCGGAGTTCTCACACCCCTTGGGTGACCCCCCCCCACAGGTTCGGGAATGGATGCAGCGGTCGAGACAGATCTGATGCAGACGACAGCGAGGCATACGACAGGGGCAAGGGCCCAGCAGCATAGTGACCTAGAGGGTCTAGCAGAGGTATCCCTTTCTATATATTTCTTGAGTGAACCTTGTATGGTGAGGAATTATGTAAAAGAAATGTAATAATTTTATTTGCAAGTTCAGAAATGTAAAGTGTAATAAGTTTAATATTATGGTTCACTCTTGTATGCTTTCATTTCCGCTTAAACTGTTGTTTATTGAATGAAAGTTTAAATTTATAGTGATTTTTAGTACTCTGATATTGAGCTTCCGCATACACTTGTTGTGTTATTATGGATGTTACCGTTCCTTTCGGGTAGAAAAAGGTTTTACCCGATTGGCGGGTCTGTTGGCGTGCCCGAACCGTACAAATTGGCGGACTCGGGGCGTGACAGATTAGAGTGGTATCAGAGCCTAGGAATAGTCCTAGGTGGTTAGCAACCTTAGGGAGACCCTAGGGATTAGCACGAGAGAGTGTGTGGATTTTGGGCGAAAGTACTTGATTGGGTTTTGTTGTTCCCAAAAAGGATGTTGGGACTGATCGAGGGCAACGAGCTTTCATTCTTCGAATATTACGTTGGGCGGCCGACAACGTAATGTTGGAGATGAAAAGGAGTACCCTCTTATACTTTCGCATGATTTGGTCGACGAGCCTTTTTGTCGGTATATGGACTGCGCGATGCTCAAATGGCTAAGTTTGGGCTGGTTGTTTCGTACACCACATAGGGAAACGCACCTGTTTGACTCGAGTCCCGAGAGGGCTCGGGGTCAAACGTGGTATACGAGTTGCGATAGCAGGTGACCGCACTTGTTGGAGTGGTCCAACAGTAGGTCAGACTTCTTGCCGTCGGCGGAAATTTTCCGCCGACAGGAAGACAGATTCCGACGCCTAAGAGTGGCGTCAGCATGACAGTTGGAGCAGATAGATAGGCTCCAGTGGCTGATAGCGCAGCAGCCTGAGGCTTGTATAAATGACGCATGAGTATACGGCGTCGCCGCATGTTGGGGCGACAGTAG
This sequence comes from Tillandsia fasciculata, assembly GCA_029168755.2. Lineage (NCBI taxonomy): Eukaryota > Viridiplantae > Streptophyta > Magnoliopsida > Poales > Bromeliaceae > Tillandsia > Tillandsia fasciculata. Next base: position 90,133 of record JAQOTM010000210.1, on the reverse strand, counting down.
AGAGGGTGGCAGTGGCCACCGAGCTTTTGTCAGTGCACCCCGCACCTTCAGCAGGGGGTATTATAAGCTTGTGTCAGCTAGTTTGTGGGCAAAGTGTGGTTAGCAAGGTCCAGTTAGAGACCGACTCACGAAGAAAATGGTGATCGCTATGTTGCGAGAACCAAGTAAGTATGTCCTAAGGGCTAGGGCAAGAAAGAATTATGGGCCTAGTGGCGAAAGTTCGCCCTGATGACGGTAGGGACCGTGTGGCATATCTTTGTGGCTAAATTGCCGCATTGTGGGGTTGGTGAGACCCGGGACAGGTTTCGAGATTCGGAAACCTCGCAAGAGAGCGAGAGTTTTGTGGCGCCGATCCAACGGATCAGCATAATGGCAATGATTGCCACCACTGGGTTTGCGTGTTAAACACCAGAGTTGGTGAGTGATCGTGGTGGTGCCTCAACCCAGTTGGGAGAGGTGTACAGGAGTCATGCGCGTGTTTAAGCAAGTTGCTTAGAATTTGGATTACGCAAGTTAGCGTGAGGGGGCGTAGGACGCCCAACTGTTTGGGTGCTCAAGGAGCACAAGTATCATTTAGCCAGAGAGAGCTGATTAGGTGGCGTATTAGCCTTTGACCAGTGTGGCCAGAGTTGATATAGAGAGTTTGGGTCGTGGATTGACGACTTGTTAGTTGAGTTTGCTCAGTGGAGCATAGAGGTCGCGTGGCGACGATTTGCGGGTTCGCGTTAGGACGATCCGTGCCTGGACCATGTTTGTGGACTGTGGGCCTGTAGCCCAGTGGGCAGGCGCAGTCAGCTGTGAGAGACAGCGGCCCGAGACCTGATGGCGGGGCATGATAGAGATTTGGTCGGGACGGTAGTCCAAGCGATGACCCGGGAACGTGGGATGCCACGTGTGAGCATTGAGGCTAGTAGTACACTGAGGTTAGTACACTGAGAGTGAGATATGACCAGGCTGTAGAGCTAGTGGTGATTGAGGTATTGTAGCTCCTAGTGGGAGTATTGGTGTAGTAATCCTAAGTGAGGATCTACCCGTATGACGATTGGGTCTGCGTGCTAGTGAGAGCCATTGTATAGTGTTGGACTTGTTGGGCTATAGGCCCTACTGGATCGTGGTCTGTGGACCTATTAGTAGTCCGAGATGTCGGGTTAGCTGATACCCGTAGACTCAGAGCGCTAGTAGCGTGTGTAATAGCTGAGAGCTCGCGGATTGGCCTTGCCCTCCACATTAGGCAGAGGAGCGACCGGGAAATGCGGTAAGTGTAATTGGTTGCAGGTGCAGCCTCGTTATGAAAAAAAAAAATGATGGCGGAATTAAAGTGAAAATTTCGCAAGTAAAGACTGGGTCATTCGTGACAACTGAGAGAGCAAGTGCTCGGCTGTGTCTGTCACCTATTTGGTGAAAGTGGCCAGACACCAAGCCTAAGTGTCCCGGAGTCGGGATAGGGATCCTGTAATGAGCTGCCCGCTCATGCGTGGGTGAGCTGGCAGTGTAATGCCAATCACGAGGTTCGGTGGGCCTGATAGCAAGGGCAAAGTTTTCCCCCTCTTGATGGAGTAAGAGTCGAGGTGTGACTCAAGTTTCGAGGACGAAACTTATTTTAAGGGGGGTAGGATGTAGTGAACCGGAATTTGGAATATAAATAAATGTAAATAAAATAGTATGAAATACTATTTTATTGAGTTAGAAAGGTACAGGATGACCTGAAAATGAATTGGGCCCAAATCGGGATTAAAATAAGATATCTAGAATCTTATATGAGAAAGTGGGCCCAGATTGTAAGTGGAAAATTTACAGTCTCAGAAAATTCTGAGAAAATTTCGGGAGCTCCGTAAATATGTTTTAAGGCCACAGTGAAAGTTTCGCGTTGATCGGACACCCGGATTGAGAGAACGGGCTCCGCCAGCGAATTCAAAGACAGTGGGACTTTTGGCAGAACAAAAAGGGTCCCAACTGAAAAGTTTAAGTACCATGAGGTAAATTAAGTTAAACTGTGGCTGCCCGTCAAAATTGAGCGAAAACGGGCGAAGAACGGGCGAGAACGGACGAAAACGGGCGAAACTGGGCTTGGGCCCAAGTTTCGGGCGCCCGAAAGTGAGTTCCGGGCGCCCGGAAGCTACTGTAGCACACCCGGTTTTCGGGCTGCAGTGAACCGGGTTCGGGCACTGTAGCGAACCGGTTACTGTAGCAGCCCGGTCCGAAGGGGGTGCGCCCGGAAATTACTGTGCGCGCCCGGAAAGTACTGTAGCAGGTGGGCTTTCGGGCTGCAGTGAACCGGGTTTGAGCACTGTAGCAAACCGGTTACTGTAGCAGCCCGGACCGGATTGAGGTTACGCCCGGAAATTACTGTGTGCGCCCGAATGTTACTGTAGCAGCGCCCGAATCCCGAGTGGCACGGATCCCGAGGCATCGGGCACGGATCCCGAGGCATCGGGCACGGATCCCGAGGCACGGGCGCGAATCCCGAGGCGCGCGTGGTGGGTGAGGACCGCCACGTGGCGCCTCCTCATTGGTCGGTCTGACCGAGGGAGCGTGGGCGTGCGCGGGGAATACGCGCGGACCCTGACGCGGCGTCAGCGGGGACGCCACGTGGCGTCTCCCCATTGGCCGCAGCGGCCGAGGCGCAGGCGTGCGCGGGGAAGGCGCGCGGGCCCTGGCGCGTGTCAGCGGGGACGGCCACGTGTCGGCCTCCCATTCGCTGGTCAGCGCGACGCGACGCGCTGACGCGACGGGGCGCAGCTACCGCAGGCGGTAGTGCGGTCCACGTGGCGGCCTCCCATTGGCCGCCACTGTTCGTTGGTCGCGGTGCATGGGTCCACGGCCACGTGTCGGCCCCTGGTTGGCCGAGCGTGGTGACGTGGCGCTGAGCTGGCGCAGGCGTGGACGCGTAGACCGCGGCGGGCCGGTTACTGTAGCCGCCCGGAAACTTTCGGGCGCCCGAAAGGGTGCGCCCGAAAGTCCGGAAATGGCCTATTTAGGCCCAAATCGCCCCATTCTTCCTCCTTTTTCCCCTTTTGGGCTTCACCCGAGCGTGCGGGAGAGGGAGAAGGCGATTTTCGCCGGGGTCTTCGAGGGCGCACGAGCACGCCGTGGACTCCGTGGAGCGCGCGAGTTGCTCCAAAAAGGCTAATGGGCACAATGGGCGTCACGGCATTGACAAGGTAGGCCCCGTGTGTCGTTCTTGCGGTATTTTTGGCACAGTTTCTACATTTCCTTTTGGACTTTGGATTTGACCCCTTTGCCCACGTGCGTGCTAGGGACCAAGTTTTACTGTGCCGTTTTACTGCGCGAGTTTCGCGGGCATTTTGGGCGCGCCTCGTTTTGCGTACCGCTCGTGAGGATATGCACCGTTTTGCGTGCGGATTCGACAAGTATGCGCAGTTTTGAGCGTAGGCTCGGGAAATATGCATCGTTTTGCGTGCAGAGTTGGGAAAAGGAACATGCACCGTTTTGCGTGCCACCCGAGGTACGTGCTCCGTTTTGCGTGCAGATTGGACTAACGGGCACCGTTTTGCGTGCAGACTCTAACAATACGCCTCGTTTTGCGTGCAGGGTCCGAAAAGTATGCATCGTTTTGCGTGCAACCCTACAGTGGGGTGTGCACCGTTTTGCGTGCCCATATGGGGTACGTGCTCCGTTTTGCGTGCGGGTTGGATCAATGCGCGCCGTTTTGCGTGTAGAATCTAATGGTTTGCATCGTTTTTCGTGCAGGCTAGGAAAAAGATGTGCACCGTTTTGCGTGCAACCCTACAGTCAGACGTGCACCGTTTTGCGTGCAGATTTGAGGTACGTGCACCGTTTCGCGTGCAGGTCGCGTTGTCGCGCATGGTTTTGCGTGCCGGTTAAAGTGGCGCGCACCATTTTACGTGTGGGTTATTAATTTAATAACGTGCTCCGTTTTGCGCACAGGTTTGGTGGACGTACACCGTTTTGCGTGCGGACTCAAGGGATGTGCACCGTTTTGCGTGCAAGCTTGAGGGAACAAGTGGACTCGCGCGGAGACCAATTGCAAGTGTCTACAAGCAATTGGGTACACTACAAGGTGGGGGATTCTGCCGAAATTGGGTGACCTCTCCCCTTGCTCCTTTGCTTTTTGATCTAGAAGCATGATAGTAGCCTGTTAGAGGCGTTAGGTAATTATGATTAAGATTACATGTGTAGATGGATTCAGATGAAAAAGTGCAACTGTTGGTTGCCAGAGATAGAGGAATATATGTGCATGTGCAAATGGACACAGAGGAAAAGAGCAACTGTTGGTTGCCAAAGATATATGATGAATATGCATGCGTAGAGACAATTATTAATTATGGATGAGTTGAAAATAATTGTATGCATGAAATAGATTAGCTATTTATAATTGTGATCATGTTAGGGTATAACCCTAGGAATCATGTGACATAAGGGAACAAGACTTGTTGGTAGTAAGACTAGGAGAAAACCTAGTTTAGGGGTTTGACGAGTGACATCGAACATAGGAGTTATCCTAGGGAGGACGAGTGGCATGGTCTTAGGTGATAACCTAAGGACACTGGATAGAGTGATCAACATAGAGTCAGAGAACTCTAGGGTGTATATGGCATGGAACTTAGGTAAAGAGAACCTAAGGAGAATTAGTGATCAACATAGAGTCAGAGAACTCTAGGGTGTATATGGCATGGAACTTAGGTAAAGAGAACCTAAGGAGAATTAGTGTTCAACATAGAGTCAAGGAACTCTAAGATGAGTATGACATGGATCTTAGGTAAAGAAAACCTAAGGTGAATTAGAGGTCAGCATAGAGTCAAGTTGACTCTGGGATTCAGTAAGGAATCAAGAGAATGGAACAATGGATCAAATGTGGAGATATGAAAGGGAAAACAGGAAAGTAGAGTCATGTAATTCTAATATAACAGTGGAACATGCAATTAGAGTCAGTGTAACTCTAAGTTAATAGTGGAACAGGAAAATAGAGTTAAGTTAACTCTAGGATTCAATGAGGAATCAGGAAAAATGGGATAAGATCCCAGGGTTAAAGAGTTTAACAGATATAACCCTAGAAAGTCATAGGGTGTATGGGCAAATGGACAATAACTTTAACTTCAATTTGAGTTAAATAAATGAAGGTGAAATGTTTAAGAGTCCATGTGACTCTCTAGCTACCCGTGTGGCAAGACCGTGGGTAAGAGATGAAAAAGTGATTAATAAGCAAGACAATCAAATTGTTCAAGATAGAGCTAAAATTGGTTAATAAGCAAGACAAGCAAATTGCTTAAGATAAAGAGAATAAAAGAGGATATTAATGACGCCTTCGAATTTGAGACTCGTCAAGTGGAGCAGGACTCCCTGGGCAGTGACCCGTCGGACGAGGTACTTTCGAAGGGCTAAAAGTGAAAGCAAGGAGCTAAATGCTCGAAGAAAAGAGAAAGTGAATTGCCAGTGGCAAAAAGGGAGCTATAAGCTCGAATAAGAAAGGAAAGCAAGTGTTCAAAAGCAAAGAGGCTAAGAACTAAAATAAAAAGAGAAAGAAAAAGAAAAGAAAGAAAATTAAAGATAAAACGGGCGTACCTCCGGGGGTGAACGTACAACGGTCAGGAGTTGGACAGGGTCCCTCTCCCGGGCAGCGACCCGTATGACTGGTAGATAGAGTACTCTTGTCAGAGTTGGGCAGTGACCCTGTCGGGCAGTGTCCCGTATGACAAGTCCCCCCGGCAGGACGGGGTAACACTTGCGGGTGTTATCGGCAACCTTAGAAATCTTATCTTATGGTAGCAGGACTACCGGGCTCGGGCCCGTTGGATAAGAATTTCTGAGGGTTAACTTGAACTAAAGCACCAGAATCTAAAGAATAAAGAAAGATAGAGTGGCCAAGGTGGCCGGGTTAGTTTGACCCTGTATATAGCGGCATAGTGGCCGAGTTGGTGCTTAGCAGCCTAGCGTGGCTAGACAAGAGTAGTGATGGTTGGTGATTAGACACAGATAGTGTAGTGTAGTGATATGTTATATTGCATAGCTGCATTTTGATATTGAGGATTTTAGTTTCCTAGCACTATTATTATTGCTTCCATTGGACCAAGTGGTGTAGGACATTCTTTCTCGGTGGTTGAACCCACTGGGAACTCTGTCGGAGTTCTCACACCCCTTGGGTGACCCCCCCCCACAGGTTCGGGAATGGATGCAGCGGTCGAGACAGATCTGATGCAGACGACAGCGAGGCATACGACAGGGGCAAGGGCCCAGCAGCATAGTGACCTAGAGGGTCTAGCAGAGGTATCCCTTTCTATATATTTCTTGAGTGAACCTTGTATGGTGAGGAATTATGTAAAAGAAATGTAATAATTTATTTGCAAGTTCAGAAATGTAAAGTGTAATAAGTTTAATATTTGGTTCACTCTTGTATGCTTTCATTTCCGCTTAAACTGGTTGTTTATTGAATGAAAGTTTAAATTTGTAGTGATTTTTAGTACTCTGATATTGAGCTTCCGCATACACTTGTTGTGTTATTATGGATGTTACCGTTCCTTTCGGGTAGAAAAAGGTCTTACCCGATTGGCGGGTCTGTTGGCGTGCCCGAACCGTACAAATTGGCGGACTCGGGGCGTGACATATTGTATGTAAATAGGTTAAAGATTTCATGTGTTGAGAGTTTCTTGAGCAGGATGGATTAAAATGAATCCAACATATAAGATGCAAGTTGTATGTTATTAAGGGTTAAGAGCTTGATATTATGGGTTATGTGGAGCAATATACCTGATAACCTAGGAGAAAACATAGTGTACAATTTGGAACGAGCGGTATTGACCTAGGGCTTCACTTGTGGCATATGTTTTAAAGAGTTAAACGAAGGTTATGACATAGAGTATTCAACATAGAGTTAATTAAATGTGGATTAAATAGGGTTTAGCCCTAAAAGAGAATTATGTTAAACCTATTGTAGGTTATTCTTGTATGAGTATAAATGACAAAGAGTGAATGTAATGAACACATCATTGTGATTAAAGTTTAGTATGAATGCATGCTATGAGTTTAATGTTAAGGGTTTATATTATAAAAATGGGATTATAGATATCTTTTGAGTTTTTTTAAAAGATTATGTTAAACCATGGTTGTGAATGTCATTATGGTTATTAAGTTTTAGAATTTCATTTGTATAAGAGTGAATACAATGATTTCATCATATGTGATTAAGGTTATGCTTAATGCATGCTAAAAATTTAGTGTTAAGGATTTATGTATTGTAAAAGATAGTATATGAATGCTCTTGAGACATGTGTAATGTAAGTGATCCAATGTATGTGAATGTAATTAAAGGTTATTAAGTGTTAGAGTTTTCATTTGCATAAAAATGAATGCAATGATTTCATCATATAAGATTAAGTTTACGCATTAATGCATGCAAAATCGTAATGATAAGGGTTTATGTTGCAAGATGGACATGATGACATAAGAGAAACCTAGATTAAGGTTTTATGAGTGGCATTAACTTTAGGACTTCACGGGTGGCATTGTGCATGAGTCAACTAAGGTTATGGTAAGAGCTAAGTATTAATTTAGTGTCAAGTCTCTAAGAGTAAAAAGTATAGATGTTGAGGTTAAAAGTGTAAAGAGTAAAATCCCTAGAGTTGGTCTTAGGGAGTTGGGTAAAAATAAACCCTCACTTTAACTTCAATTTGAGCAAAAGAATGATAGTAAAAGAATTAAGTCCAGGGACTTTGAGTTACCCTTGAGGCAAAGACCTAGGGTAAGAAAATGAGTGAATAAAAGATAAGCTAAAAGCTTAAATGAAAGAGAAAGAAATTGCCAAGTGCCAATGTGAGCTAGAGGCTCAAATGAGAAAGAAAGAAAAGAGCATAAAGTTGCAAAAGAGGCTAAGAGCCAAGGCAAAAGAAAAGAAAGAAAAGAAAAGAACAGCTAAAACGAGCGTACCTTCGGGGGTGAAACGTAGCTCTTGTCGGAGCCAAGGGCAGTGTCCCCTCTCCCGGGCAGTGACCCGTATGACAAGTTCCCCGTTGGGCGGGGTAGCACTTGCGAGTGCTATCGGCAACCTTAGAGATCTTGTCTTATGATAGCATGACTACCGGGCTGGGGCCCATTGGGCAAGATTCTCCGAGGGTTTAGCAACTTGAACTAAAGCACAAAAAAAAAAAAGGGAGAATAATGAGCAAGTATGAGTTTTGGCTAGAATGGTACCTTAGTTTCGACATAGAGTCGTGTCATAGCAAGTAGTAAATATTTGTGAGCATGCTAGTTAGAAATTTACAGTTTCATTATTATGTCAATATCTATTATCTTGCTTCCATTGGACCAAGTGGTGTAGAACACTCTCTCTCGGTGGTTGAACCTACTGGGAACTTTAAGTAGTTCTCACACCTTTGGGTGACCATTTTTCCAGGTACAGATACAGGTACGTCGAGTGAGGCACACGACAGGGGCAAGGGCCGGCAGCTTAGCGACCTAGCAGTCTAGAGTCGCCAGTTCTATTTTGGGCTTTTCATTTTGAGTGAACCTTGTTTTGTGAGGAAAATGATGTAAAAGAATTGTAATATTTTAATTGCAAGTTGAAAGTTGTAAAATGTAATAAATTTATATTATGGTTCACTCATGTGGTTGCTTTCATTATCGTTTAAAACTTGTTGTTTATGGATGAAAGTGTTTAGTTAGTAGTGGTTTACTCTGATATCATCCCTCATTGATTGATTGTTTTCATTGAGATGAATGTTGCCGTTCCTTTCGGTATAGAGAGGTCATGCCCGATTGGCGGGTCTGTTGTCGTTCTCGAACTGTCTAAATTGGCGGTCTCGGGGCGTGACAGATTAGAGTGGTATCAGAGCCTAGGAACAGTCCTAGGTGGTTAGCAACCTTAGGGAGACCCTAGGGATTAGCACGAGAGAGTGTGTGGATCATTTGGCGAAAGTATATGATTGGGTTTTACTATTCCCAAGAAGGACATTGGGACTGATCAAGGGCAACGAGCTTTCATTCTTCGGATATTACGTTGGCGGCCGACAACGTAATGTTGGAGATGAAAAGGAGTACCCTCTTGTACTTTCGCATGATTGGGTCGACGAGCCTTTTTGTCGGTATATGGACTGCACGTTGCTCATTGGTTAAATTGGGCTAGTTATTCCGTGTGGTGCGAATATCAGCGATGACACCACGTAAGGAGACGCACCTGTTTTGACTCGAGTCACGAGAGGGCTCTGGGTCAAACAAGGTACACGAGCTACGATAGCAGGTGGCCGACCACTTGATGGTGTGGTCCAGCAGCATGCTGAATCTTCTCGCCGAAAGGCGAAAATTTTTTTCGCCGTCAGGGAGGCAGACTCTGATGCCTAAGGGTGGTGTCAAGGCGACAGTCGGAGCAGATCGATAGGCTCCAGTGGCTGATAGTGCAGCAAGCTGAGGCTGCATAAATGACGCGTGAGCGTACGGCGTCGCCGCAGGTAGGGGCGACAATAGAGTGTGGCTGTGGCCGTCGAGTTTATGTCGGCGCGCTCTGCACTTTCAGAATAGGGTGTCATAAGCGTGTGTCAGCTAGTTGCTCGCAAAGTGTGGTTAGTGAGGTCTGGTGAGAGACCGACTCACGAAACGATGGTGATCGCTATATTGCGAGAGCCAAGTACTATGCCCTAAGGGTTAGGGCAAGAAAGACTTACGGGTTGGGTGGCGAAAATTCGCCCCAATGACGGTAGTGACGCGAGTGCGATATATCGATTGTGGCTAAATTGCCGCGTAGTTGAGTTAGTGGGGCCCAAATTGGGCTTCGAGATTCGAGAACCTCGCAATTGAGCGAGAATTTTCTGATGTCGGTCCGACGGATCGGTATAATGGCAAGGGTTGCCACCGTAGGGTGCGCGTGTTAATCACCGGAGTTGGTGAACAGTTATTGTGGTGCCTCAACCTAGTTGGGAGAGGTGCACAGGAGCCATAGGTGTGCTGAAGCAAATCGCTTAACACTGATTTTGCGAGTTAGCGTGGGGGCGTAGGACGCCTAACGTTTAGGTGCTCGTGGAGCACAAGTACCGTTCAGCTAGAGAGGGCTGATTAAGTGGCACCTTAGCTTATACTAGGTGTGACAAGAGTCGATAGATTGTTCGGGTCGTGGATTGACGACTAGTTAGTGGGTTTTTGCTCAGTGGAGCATAGTGGTCGCGTTGCGACAATTAGTGGGTTTGCTTTAGGACGACCCGTGCCTGGACCATGTGTGTAGACTGTGGGCCTGTAGCCCAGTGGGTAGGCGCAGTCGGCTGTGAGAGACAGCTGCCCGAGACCTGAGGGCGGGACATGATAGAGATTTGGTCGGGGCGGTAGTCCGAGCGATGACCCGAGGATGTGGAAAGCCACACGTGAGCCTTGAGGCTGTTAGTACACTGATAGTGTAGACGTGACCCGGCCATAGGGCGGGTGATGGTTGAGATGCTATTGCTCCTAGTGGGAGTGTGGGTGCAGTAATCCTAATTGAGGATCTACCCGTATGATGATTGGGTCTGCGTGCGAGTGAGAGCCGTTGCACATTGTCAAGCTAGTATTTGGGCTATAGGCCCATATTGGACCGTGGTCTGTGGATCTATTAGTAGTCCGGAATAAACGGGTTAGTTGAGAACTCGTGGATTGGCTTTTGCCCTCCACATCAGGTAGTGGAGCGATAGGGAAACATGATAAATGTAATTTGTTGCGAATGTAGCATTATTATGGAAAAACGATTGCGAAATTATTGAGAAATATGGAAAAACAATTGCAAAATTATTGAGAAATTTTGCAAGTAAAGACTAGGTCATTCATGGCAATTGGGGGAGCAAGTGCTCAACTGTGTCTTTCACCTGCTTAGTGAAAATAGCCGGACACAAGGTCTAAGATTCCCCTGAGTGGAGATAGGGATCCACGAATGAGATGTTCGTGTAGTTTTGGCGAGCACGCAATATGATGCCTAGTAACGATGCATAGTAGGCCCAACGTTGGGCGGGGGGCATGATTCCTCCCACTCGATCGAACTTGAGTCGAGGTGCGATTTAAGTTTCGAGGACGAAACTTATTTTAGGGGGGTAGAATGTAATGTACCAGATTTTGGTATATAAATAAATATAAATAAAAATGGTATGAAATACTATTTTTATTGAATTTGGAGAAGTAAAGAATAATTCAGAAGTGAATTGGGCCAAAATCGGGATAAAAATAAGAGATATAAAATTTTATTTGAGAAAGGGGGCTCAGATTTTGGTAGAAAATTCACAGTGTCAGAAAATTCTGAAAAAAATTGGGGTGGTCGGTACTTATGTTTTAAGCCCACAATAAAAGTTTCGCATCAATCGGATACCCGAGCAGTGAGAAAGGTACTTGACAGCGATTTTAAGTACAGCGAGACTTTTGGTGACCCAGAAATGGCCCAAACTGAAAATTTAAAATATCTCGTGATAAATTAAGTTGAGATGAGCCTGCCTGTCAAATTTGAGCGCAAACGGACACTCAGAAGGGCTCCGCAGGCAAGTATCAGATCAAAATTGGACTAAATAGTGAATTACCACTATTGTGGGGGGGTTTCTTTATGCATAAAAGCACTTTCCCTTTTCTTCTTCTTCTCCACCCACGCACGCACACATGCAGACCGCACCTCCATGGAGAGCTCTCCCTTTCCTTCTCACCTTACTTTCTCTCTCTAGATTTCTCACTTTAACGTGCACGAAATCGCGGGGCGATTTGCGGGGAGCCTACAACGAGCGAGGGCGAGCTTTTGAACCAAGAAAAGCTCGAAATCTTGGCTCTTTGAGGTGAGTTTTGCAAAAAATAAATTTAATTTTTTCGTAATTCTTTTAGATTTATAATGTATGTGATCTTAGAAGAATTCTTGTCGAAGAAATCGGCGAAAATCGTGGAGAAATCGCGATGAAATTAAAGAAGTTTGAACCTAGGGTTTAAATTTTAGAATCTTGAATTTTTGGGGTTTTGATCTAAATTGATCATGCAAATCTCTAATTAGAGGTTGGAGAAACATGCCTAGCAATGTTAATTTGTAAACCGGCGGAGTTCCAACGGCCGAATTGCAAAAATGACCGATTCGCATTCGTTAGCGTCGTAATGTGCCGAAACGACATCGGGAGTTAAATTAATTTAATTCCCTATCGTTTAGTATCGAAACGAGATGGTTGGTGCGATCCGGAACGGTCGAATTTCCGGCGATGTCCGATTCCTCTTTATCGGTCATATGGGCATAAGTTTAAAGGTGTGAATTAGTGTTTTTAGATTCGAGGTCGTAAACTAATTTATCCTTTAATTTTATAAATTGAAGGTGGAAATGATACGTCTAGAGCATTAAATTGGAGCCAACACGATCTTGGCAATTTTTTGAGTACGGACTCGAACGGAGCAAGTGAGCCGCGGGAGCCCAATTGCAAGTGTCTACAAGCAATTGGCGGTAAACCGAGGTGGGGGATTCTATTCGAAAAAGGGTGATCTCTCTCCTTTTCCCTTGCTTTTCATGACTAGAAGCATGATAGTAGGTAAATTAGGATTTATGTAAAGTAGAGAGAGTATAAGAGTAATCTTGAGATAATAATATTACAAATGACCTATTGTATGTAAATAGGTTAAAGATTTCATGTGTTGAGAGTTTCTTGAGCAGGATGGATTAAAATGAATCCAACATATAAGATGCAAGTTGTATGTTATTAAGGGTTAAGAGCTTGATATTATGGGTTATGTGGAGCAATATACCTGATAACCTAGGAGAAAACATAGTGTACAATTTGGAACGAGCGGTATTGACCTAGGGCTTCACTTGTGGCATATGTTTTAAAGAGTTAAACGAAGGTTATGACATAGAGTATTCAACATAGAGTTAATTAAATGTGGATTAAATAGGGTTTAGCCCTAAAAGAGAATTATGTTAAACCTATTGTAGGTTATTCTTGCATGAGTATAAATGACAAAGAGTGAATGTAATGAACACATCATTTGTGATTAAAGTTTAGTATGAATGCATGCTATGAGTTTAATGTTAAGGGTTTATATTATAAAAATGGGATTATAGATATCTTTTGAGTTTTTTTAAAAGATTATGTTAAACCATGGTTGTGAATGTCATTATGGTTATTAAGTTTTAGAATTTCATTTGTATAAGAGTGAATACAATGATTTCATCATATGTGATTAAGGTTATGCTTAATGCATGCTAAAAATTTAGTGTTAAGGATTTATGTATTGTAAAAGATAGTATATGAATGCTCTTGAGACATGTGTAATGTAAGTGATCCAATGTATGTGAATGTAATTAAAGGTTATTAAGTGTTAGAGTTTTCATTTGCATAAAAATGAATGCAATGATTTCATCATATAAGATTAAGTTTACGCATTAATGCATGCAAAATCGTAATGATAAGGGTTTATGTTGCAAGATGGACATGATGACATAAGAGAAACCTAGATTAAGGTTTTATGAGTGGCATTAACTTTAGGACTTCACGGGTGGCATTGTGCATGAGTCAACTAAGGTTATGGTAAGAGCTAAGTATTAATTTAGTGTCAAGTCTCTAAGAGTAAAAAGTATAGATGTTGAGGTTAAAAGTGTAAAGAGTAAAATCCCTAGAGTTGGTCTTAGGGAGTTGGGTAAAAATAAACCCTCACTTTAACTTCAATTTGAGCAAAAGAATGATAGTAAAAGAATTAAGTCCAAGGGACTTTTGAGTTACCCTTGAGGCAAAGACCTAGGGTAAGAAAATGAGTGAATAAAAGATAAGCTAAAAGCTTAAATGAAAGAGAAAGAAATTGCCAAGTGCCAATGTGAGCTAGAGGCTCAAATGAGAAAGAAAGAAAAGAGCATAAAGTTGCAAAAGAGGCTAAGAGCCAAGGCAAAAGAAAAGAAAGAAAAGAAAAGAAACAGCTAAAACGAGCGTACCTTCGGGGGTGAAACGTAGCTCTTGTCGGAGCCAAGGGCAGTGTCCCTCTCCCGGGCAGTGACCCGTATGACAAGTTCCCCGTTGGGCGGGGTAGCACTTGCGAGTGCTATCGGCAACCTTAGAGATCTTGTCTTATGATAGCATGACTACCGGGCTGGGGCCCATTGGGCAAGATTCTCCGAGGGTTTAGCAACTTGAACTAAAGCACAAAAAAAAAGGGAGAATAATGAGCAAGTATGAGTTTTGGCTAGAATGGTACCTTAGTTTCGACATAGAGTCGTGTCATAGCAAGTAGTAAATATTTGTGAGCATGCTAGTTAGAAATTTACAGTTTCATTATTATGTCAATATCTATTATCTTGCTTCCATTGGACCAAGTGGTGTAGAACACTCTCTCTCGGTGGTTGAACCCACTGGGAACTTTAAGTAGTTCTCACACCCTTGGGTGACCATTTTTCCAGGTACAGATACAGGTACGTCGAGTGAGGCACACGACAGGGGCAAGGGCCCGGCAGCTTAGCGACCTAGCAGTCTAGAGTCGCCAGTTCTATTTTGGGCTTTTCATTTTGAGTGAACCTTGTATTTGTGAGGAAAATGATGTAAAAGAATTGTAATATTTTAATTGCAAGTTGAAAGTTGTAAAATGTAATAAATTTATATTATGGTTCACTCATGTGGTTGCTTTCATTATCGTTTAAACTTGTTGTTTAATGGATGAAAGTGTTTAGTTAGTAGTGGTTTACTCTGATATCATCCCTCATTGATTGATTGTTTTCATTGAGATGAATGTTGCCGTTCCTTTCGGGTATAGAGAGGTCATGCCCGATTGGCGGGTCTGTTGTCGTTCTCGAACTGTCTAAATTGGCGGTCTCGGGGCGTGACAGTCTTGGTGCCCTCCACCCAGGCAGCACAGTCTCAACCGCTCAATGTATGTGGTCGTCACTTAATCTGCCCGAAAATCAAGGCTATCCACAAAAAGGAGCACAATTCTCCACCTTTGCTCACACTGAGGCAAGGAATAAAGCCCTTCGCAGACAACAAATCCACGCTACCGCTGCACCACTCTGATAACGATGCAGATGCTGCCACCGGGTCCACTTGACCTCTGACATCTCAGAAAATCCATTATTGCAATCGTCATATGACAAAACACAATTGATTCATGCGATTCCTCATTCAATTATCCTTACTCAGCTCACCCCTCAAGCACATCTATTATACCCCAAACACGAAGGTTAGCAATCACAAAGGGTAACCTTCCATTGGGTAAGCTTTACATAATCCGTCCACAAGGATATCCACCATCCTGGAAAGGAAAACAAAAGTGCCTCTGCCTGCCGATCTGTCCCCTAACACTTAGCGCCGGGCGCCTCTATCCAGAACTCGCCTCTGGCGGCAGATCCCTATTCAAAGGAACTGCAACAGTACGCTCCATACACAATGCCTACTCCATCGAGGCATCCAAAATCCCAAAATCCAAAACAGAGGGATCAGATAAACTAAAAGGGTATCCTGGCGCAATCCACTCCCAGTCGCACACATCCTACGCGCTTCGTCCCTCGAAACCTGCAGCGTACAGTTCAACAACTGCCTCAACTCTCTAGCACAGGGAGACCCTCAATTGATCACTCTATCACCACCAACTACGATTCTGCCCCCAAAGGCTCCAACTCAAATCCAAGAATCGGGGTGGTTCATCTGCCAAAGCTTGCTCCATCGATCAATGATGTCCCACAACTCATCAACTATCAGCTATCCACCCCGCCTCGGTGCCGCGACACTAAACATTGGCACGAAGGGGCTACTCGCCCTTTCGGCGCCACAGAAATCACTGCTGCTGAGGATACTGTAACCAGGTGGTCTCAGGAGAAAGACACTGTCGGGCTGCCCACTGCTCCGACAACTGTGTCACCCAGACCAGCGGCTCACTCTGCCGCTGGTATACCTCTGACAATCCTGCCATCGGGGCCTGAAGCTCTCTAACCTCAATCTGGGTATCCGGCCCCAAAACAATCCGCTCGAGCTCCACCGCTGCGACGAGTGCACACCAATCCACACAACGCGTCGGGGAGACACCGCTCACCACGACCAACTGCACCACAGCACAAAACAAAACTCGACCCAATCCGGCGAGAGTCTAGAGCATGTCAACCGTTCCGCCGCATTATGTTGTCGGCAGCCAACATAATTGCTTAGGAGAATAAACATGCCAATCACCCATCCCATCACTCGGGAGAGGTATAAAACTCAATCAAGACTCTCGCTAAAAATCACGACTCTCACGAAGTCATCCTAGGGTCCAACCATAAGCCTAGGGTTTCTACAGTCCCAACTGACATATCCTTAAGCTCTGATACCAACCTAATCTGTCACGCCCCGAGGTCGAAACTGCGACCCGGGCTCGCCAACAGATCCGCCACCTATGCTAAAACCCGCATAGGCGAAGCGTCTAACCTGCAAAAGATAGTACTATAGCTACACAAATATCAGAGCTGAAATGAAATGCTGTAAAATAAAATCCAATCACTGTACAACATGAAATAAAGTACAATATCCATCTCCTCAAATACAGATAATCATCATACAATATCCTCAGTACAGCATCTCTCAACTATAAAAGGAGATAAACTAAAACTATAGTACATCAGTCTCAACATCAGTCTCTCCAAATACAACAGATCTCTCTCCAGAGAAAACATTAAAAACCAACCAACAGCTACCAGGAATCTCCATCCAGGGGATACAGCTACACTCCTCGGGTGGTAAAGATCTAGCTCGTGACTCCCTCGCCTCGGACAACTATCGAAGATCAGCAACTCCCGAAGAGGACTCTGCAAAACAGGGGGGGAGAAAACAAAGGGGAAACAACAATGGGGGTGAGAACCACTAGTAAACCAGTAGCCTCCCCCTGTGGGTAAAGCCTCAAGCTCCGGCGTACCCACTAAGTCTACTAGAGGCAAGAAAAGGGGCAAATGGTAAAGCTGTAAACAGAACTACTGAATAAAAGGAAAACCACTACTAGTATGCCTCTAAATGCAATACCGAAAGAAATGACGGTATGAATGCATCAGGAAACAGTGTCTGACCAAATAGACCCAATCTAGTGCCACCAGTAAAACTGGTACTGCCTGCTCAGCGGAATCTGCACACAAGGCTCGAAACCGCGGGATCGGCCCGCACGGCTCGCATCCCAAAACAAGTATCAGACCGGCACACAAGGCTGGGTCCGAAAAGCCTACCTCCGGAGTGGCACTCGAGGGGAGCGATCCACACGAGTAAAGTATCTCTGTCATCATGCAGTATCACAAGTATCTCAATATAGCAGGACTGGATCAAGACTATGATCAAAGTGGAAAACTCCGTCCACTAAAGAAACCCCAATCCCCAATCAGATGCAATAGTACTCAAAAGTGGGAAACACCATCCACTAGAGAAATCTGATACCCAATCTGATGCAATAGTAAATGTCACGCCCCGGGTCGAAACTGCGACCCGGGCTCACCAACAGATCCGCCGCCCATACGGGAAGCCCCGTATAGACGTAGCGACTAACCTGCAAAAGAAGTCTACACTATACAGATATCAGAGCTGAAAAGTAAAAGCTGGGAAAAATAAATACAACTCTCACAAAATATACAAGCAGAAACCTCACCCAAAATACAAGTATCTCTCAAAATAAGAAGAGTACAACTCAATCCTCACTACAAGTCACTCGACATGAACTCTCAAAAGTAGGGAGGTACATCTACTCTCAGGCGACACTGGTAGGGATCTATCTCGCGACTCCCTTACCTCGATCAGTCGGGTCAGCAACAGGTGCAGCAGGAACTGGTGCAGAAGAAGAAGAAGTCCCTGGGGAAAAGACACCACGACGGGTGTGAGAACTACGTCCCAAGTAGTTCTCAGTGGGTGCCGCCAACAAGCCCGACGGTCTGCCCACTAAGTCTACTAGAGGCAAAAGTAATAAATGCAGTGCGGAAAGGGAAATGCTGGTAAAGTAAACTCTACAGCTACTATGCC
The DNA here is from genome assembly GCA_029168755.2 of Tillandsia fasciculata. Lineage (NCBI taxonomy): Eukaryota > Viridiplantae > Streptophyta > Magnoliopsida > Poales > Bromeliaceae > Tillandsia > Tillandsia fasciculata. The sequence goes on along the minus strand of JAQOTM010000210.1, from coordinate 72,248 downwards.
TCTATCTAGATGCTCAACAGTGGAACAGGGAGAAACATGATGCTACAACTAGCACTCGACTCAAATCACCCAATCTCAACTGACTGCCGCATAGGGTCCAGTCAAACCTGCGCCTACCTACTGCCGTCACGTCCCGGGGGACCGGACTTACGTAGGGCGTCCATGACTGCCACTAACTGGCCCAGCCAGAGGGACTGTGTCCGTGACTGCCACTAACTGGCCCAGCCAGAGGGAACACTGCGTCGACAAGTCGCGATAGAAGAACAGGCCCAACTCCGGAGTGGCTCTCGAGGGGAGCGACCCCACCGAGGAAAGTATCCGCGTATCTCTGTCGAGCTCAAATGTGGCTCATGCAGGCTATAATCCAAATCCTCGATCAACAAGATCGGCTGTAACCAAAGGAACACTGTCTCACTCACAGGCTGGAAAACTGCACAGCCGAGACCCACTATCACTCAAATGGCTCCCAAGATCCCAGATCTAACGCCAAAGTCACTCTCCCAAAGAAATCTGGTCTACAGACTGCTAACAACTCCACTCGGTCCCCTGACACGAGTGTAAATGCATCCCACAATAATCCGACCTCTCGGCCCACTACTTGGGCGAGTAAAACTCTAAGTCCAGAGTGATAAAGAATAGTGCAGTGGGAATGTCTAGAGCAATAAAAACCTAGCCCAAGTTGAGGTTTTCTACAGTCTGGCTGAACATGCATCATATGGCAGTGGTGCTAGGTCAAGTTCCAAGATAAACAATAATTAACAGCTTGTAGGGAGCAAGATAATAATAATCAACAGCTGAGGGGAGAAAATAATCACATGATCATCAAACTACAACAAGAATATCAATTCACACATTCTAGCATGCTGGACATCAAACATTAAAATATGCAAGTCCCTAAAGCTAGAATTAGTACACAGTCCGCTGATCTTGAAAAAGAGGTCACCCACCTGATGCGCTGATCTGTCCAAATCTTACAGCTGATAATACAAGAACCACAGCAACTCACTGTCCAGTACGCTCAATACAGTCCAAAATCCCACCTGGGTACAATATAGGCTACAGTTACACAAATCTCCCAAAAATCTGTCCAAAATCACATGCTGGATTTCAGCTGTAAAGATGCTGAAATTTCACCTGTAGATAGTGCTCAGTAAATACCAACAAAAATATCCCGGCGTTCCTCGCGTCGATAGCTTCGAAACAAGTACCTGCACGCCCAAATCGGAGTTCCGTAGGCCAAGATATAAATTCCACAACACGGGCGCGCGAAAACATACATCCACATAACTGTAAAATCTTGCACAGATGAAAAGGAAAATATATACCTCCGGGAAGATCTCCTAAAATCCCAAAAAAAATACCACGATGATCCTTGCGTCGAGTAGATGAAAAAAGTCTATAAGCACGTCCTGATCCGAGATCTGTGCGCGAAGATATCCTCAAAGGAAGCCGCTGTCCTCACCAAAAGCTCACAGAAAAAGGGTCCCAATGAGCACGAGAAAACACCTCGAAAAACGCGAAATCTGAAAATGTCTGTGAAACCCAAAATCGTAGCCTCACCTGTCACGAATCCAGCGGCGAAGAAATCGCTCGAAAAGATGGTCGGAGTAGGTCGGGGGAGCTCGTACACCGAAGAGCGACGGAAGAAACACCGAAGAACGAGCGTCGCGCCGCGCCAAGAAAATGAGAATCTCGAAAAGCGTGCCCCCAAAAAGTCCCAAAATCTGCAGATGGATGGAGCTCTGCGAGGGGAAGAACTTCTCTGAAGACCTCACAGTGAAAAGGAGAGGAAAAAGTGAGCAAAAGGGCCCAGGAAGCCTATTTATAGGCACAGCCCAAAGGCTGAGTGGGCCGGTTTTCGGGCGCAGTTTCCGGGCGCATTGCGCCCGAAAATCCGGTCGGACCAGCCCCGTCCGACGCGCCCGAAAGTTCCTGGTGACGCCACGTCACCCCATAACAGGAAACAGCGGTGCGGGGGTCTTCGCTGCGCGCCACGTGGCCTCCCGCGGTCAGCGGGTAGGTACGGACCACCAACCGCGTGCCGACGCGTGGCGCACTCGAGTGCGGCCGACAGCCGCGTCAGCGCCCCCCTGTGCGCCCTCTGTCCCGAGGCGGGTCCCCACGCACCCGTGCACCGCGCGAACTGAGCCCGCCACTCAGCTGCCGCCACGTGTCCCTGCGCCGGGTCTATGCACCCGCGCGGGGAACTCCGTGGACCGATCCCCCAGCGCCCGCCAATCGGAGGCCGAAACGTGGGTCCCGCACAGTAATCCTGCACCGGCGCTCAAACAATGCACCAGCCGGTCCGGATTCCGTGGACCGCGCACCAAAGGCCTGCCAATCAGGCGGCGCCACGTGTCATGCGCCGGGTCCGTGCACCCAGCCGCGGCCCTCTGTGGACCGCGCGCTGCAGACCGGCCAATCATGGGCTGCCACGTGGCAGCCGGCGGTCCACGGCCCCTCCCATGCACCGAAATTCACGTAAACTTCCGGGAGTCCGTTTTTGGGCATCCGGACTCAGAATTTAACAAGCAAATAGCCGTTTTCAAGCGTTTTTCCGCGCTGAATCCATATCCAACCTCTGTTTGGCCAAAATCCTTTTCTAAATTTCGGCAAACACAGCCGAAGGCCAACACAGCTGTAGATATCTCACAGGGTCCATCTGTAGCATCACCTTGACGCACAATGGGCCAGACACACCAACAATAGGTGTTCTAAACAAGGGATTCACCAGAAAAGCTGCATGGGAAACTGGGCCACCACATCCTCCCCCACTAAAAGGGAGTTTCGTCCCCGAAACAAGAAACAAACAGGCGTACCTCAAACAGAAGTCTCGAACAGGAAGGGATAGGTATCCCGCATCACCGTCTCCAGCTCCCAAGTAGCCTCCCGCTCCTCGTGATTGCTCCATAAAACCTTCACATAAGGTATCGACCGGTTGCGCAATTCTCTCACCTCTCGAGCAAGAATTCGCAACGGGCGCTCCTCGTAGCCAAGATCCTCAGCGATCTCCAAAGAAGTGAAGTCGATCACGTGCGAGGGGTCGAAAACATATCTCCTCAAAGCTGAGACGTGGAAGACGTCGTGAACTCCGGCCAGGCGAGGTGGAAGAGCAACTCTATAGGCCACAGGGCCAATCCTCTCAAGTACCTCAAAGGGTCCAATAAAGCGGGGACTAAGCTTTCCCCGAACTCCAAATCTCCTGACCCCTTTCGAAGGCGAGACCTTCAAAAAGACATGATCACCAATCTGAAACTCTAGGTCTCGCCGCCGAGTATCAGCATAGCTCCTCTGGCGACTCTGGGCTACCTCAAGATGTCGGCGAACCAATCTGACTTTCTCCTCTGCCTCCAGCAGTAAGTCCGGTCCCAAAGTCCTCCTCTCACCCACGTCACTCCAATACAGGGGTGACCGACACTTGCGTCCATACAACGCCTCAAACGGAGCCATCTGAATGCTCGCTTGATAGCTGTTGTTGTACGCAAACTCAACCAATGCAAGTGCCGGTACCACCCTCCTCCAAAATCCATAACGCACGCTCTCAACATGTCCTCAAGGGTCTGTATGGTGCGCTCAGACTGTCCATCGGTCTGTGGGTGGAATGCTGTGCTAAAACGGAGCTGGGTCCCCAAGGCTGAATGAAGACTCCCCCAGAAGTGCGAAACGAACCTCGGGTCCCTATCTGATACAATCGAGGTGGGTATGCCGTGCAGTCTCACTATCTCATCCAAGTATAACTGCGCAAGTCGCTCCATCGGCAAAGTCATCTGTACAGGCAAAAAGTGTGCAGACTTGGTGAGTCTATCCACGATAACCCAAATCGCATCGGCCCCACTCTGTGCCCTCGGCAGTCCAGTGACGAAATCCATGGTGATGTGGTCCCACTTCCACTCGGGAATTGGAAGACTCTGTAACTTGCCAGCAGGAACACGATGCTCTGCCTTCACTTGCTGGCAAGTTAAACAATGAGCCACGAATCTTCCAATATCCCGCTTCATTCCGGGCCACCAAAAATGTGCCTTGAGGTCCTTATACATCTTAGTACCACCAGGATGAATGGTATAAGGTGTATAATGGGCCTCCCTCAAAATCTGATCTCTGAGCTCAGTGTCCATAGGCACGCACACTCGGTCCCTGTACCGCAGTACTCCCGAGCTATCCACTACAAAATCCCCTAACTGATCAGCCTGAATCTGCGATCTAATCCGAGTCAAGTGGGGGTCCTCACTCTGTGTCTCTCTAATCCTCTCCAACAGAGTGGGCTGCAAGACCATAGACATGAGTCTAACAGAGACCCCAGGGGATACAACCTCAATCTGTAAGCGCCTCATCTGCTCCACAAGCGGTGCCTGCTGGGTGATCAACATGCTCAAGCTCTGCGCTGACCTCCTACTCAAAGCATCTGCCACTACATTGGCCTTGCCGGGGTGATAAAGAATACTCACATCATAGTCCTTTAGCAACTCCAACCACCGGCGTTGCCTCAAATTCACTCCTTTTGTGTGAACAGGTACTTCAAGCTCTTATGATCAGTGTAAATCTCACAATGCTCCCCGTAGAGGTAATGCCGCCACAACTTCAGCGCGAACACCACGGCTGCAAGCTCCAAATCATGAGTAGGGTAATTCTTCTCATAATCCTTTAATTGCCGTGAAGCATAAGCAATTACCCTACCATGCTGCATCAAAACACATCCCAAGCCGCTGTGAGAGGCGTCACTGTAGATCACAAATCCATCGCCCATCACTGGAAGTGCTAAAACTGGTGCCGAGATCAATCTCCTCTTCAGCTCCTCAAAGCTCTCCTGGCACCGCTCAGTCCAAACAAACTTTATCCCCTTTCTGGTCAAACTGGTCAGGGGAGTAGAGAGCTTCGCAAAGCCCTCTACAAAGCGACGGTAGTAACCTGCTAATCCCAAAAAGCTACGGACCTCAGTAACCGTCGTCGGTCTAGGCCAATCCCGAACAGCATCAATCTTCGTCGGGTCCACTGCCACTCCTGCGGCTGATACAACGTGGCCTAGAAAAGCAACCTCCCGGAGCCAAAATTCGCACTTTTTAAACTTGGCATACAGCTTCTTCTCTCGCAGAAGCTGCAGCACTATCCTCAAGTGCTCCTCATGCTCCAAATCACTCCGGGAGTAAATCAGAATGTCGTCAATAAACACAACGACAAACCGATCCAAGTACGGCTGAAATACCCGGTTCATTAAATCCATGAATGCTGCAGGGGCATTAGTTAATCCAAAAGGCATAACTGTAAACTCATAATGCCCGTACCGGGATCTAAAAGCCGTCTTGGGAATGTCCTCGGCCCTCACCCTCAGCTGGTGGTAACCTGACTGGAGATCAATCTTGGAGAACACAGACGCTCCCTGCAACTGATCAAACAGATCATCAATCCGTGGAAGGGGGTACTTATTCCGGATGGTCACTTTATTCAGCTCTCTGTAGTCCACACATAACGAAGCGACCCATCCTTCTTCTTCACAAATAAAACTGGCGCTCCCCACGGAGATACACTGGGCCTCACAAAGCCCACATCCATCAAATCCTGCAGCTGAGCCTTCAGCTCTCTCAGCTCAGCAGGTGCCATCCTATAAGGTGCCTTTGAGATTGGTGCGGTTCCTGGAACCACATCAATCACAAACTCAATCTCCCTCTCCGGCGGCATGGTCGACAACTCTGAGGGAAACACATCTGGGAACTCGCGGACAATAGGGATATCCTCGAGTCCCAGTGCCGCCGTAGGCACCTCTACAATCGTCGCCAGGAAGGCGGTACAACCCCTACTCATCATCCGCCGGGCTCTCGCCGAAGAAACAGTCATGGCAAATAAAGTACTCTGGCAGCCTCTGTAAACGAACTCCTCCTGTCCAGGCTCGCGGAGGGTCACCGTCCTCTCTCTGCAGTCAATGGTGGCAAAATACCGAGCTAACCAATCCATGCCAAGTACCACGTCGAAATCCTGGAGCTGCCGCAAGACGAGCAAGTCTGCCGGCAGGACCCAGGGTCCCAACTGTACAGGGCAATCCCTACAACACTCCTCGACATGCAAGACATGGCCTGGAATCTGAACCTCTAATGCATGCGATAAAGAAACTACCTCTATACCATGTAGGGATGCAAATGCTCTACTAATGCATGAGTGCGATGCGCCAGTATCAAAAAGTGCTCGGGTATGAACTGCAGAAATCAAAATAATACCTGCGACGACGTGATCTGCGGCAGAAGCATCCTCAAACTGGGCGGCATAGACACGCCCGCTCTGTGCTGGTGGTCGTCGATCTGGCTGCCGCGAGGAGGATGGAGGATGATCAGGCCTACCATAGGCCACAGAAGGCCCTGCCGTCTGCTGAGGAAGAGAAGGTGCTGAAGCGGTGGAAGGAGCTGGAGAACCTGCTCTGGGGCATGAGCTCTGAATGTGACCGGCCTGTCCACAACGGTAGCAACGGCCGTGCCTCTGCTGACAATGCATCGGTAAGTGCGGCCCTCCACAAAAGATACAACGATCCTGCCGGGACTGCCGCGAAGTCTGCTGCTGCTGAGATGACTGCTGGGTCGAGGTGGTCGACGCTGCTGCGAAGACTGACGAGATGATCCAGATCTCTGGCGCCCCTGGCGTCCACGACCCTGAGGATGGAATCGTGGGGGTCTCGGGGGTCCCTGCCTACTCGACTGCCCCTCATCCACCGGCGCCGGGCGCTTCGCCCCTGGAGTCACTACAGGGGCTGGAGCCACCTCATCCATAACTGCCTCTCCAGACTCAACATATAACGCCTGCTCCATCGAGGCCTCCAATGTCTGCAATCTGCGAGAGCGAACAAGCTGATAAATGTCCCGGCGCAGCCCCCGCTCAAACATGTAAATCTGGTGAGCCTCATCCTGGCCACGTGAGGCATACTAGCTATCAACCGATTGAATTCAGCTATGTATGCATGCACGGGCCGATCTCCCTGGCGGAGACTCCTCAGCTGCTCCTCTAATCTCTGCCGTACACTCTCAGGAAAGAAGGCCCCCAAAAGAAGACTGCGGAACTCCGCCCAGGAAGAAGCTGCGTCCCTGGCGGACCAGCGGGTCGCACACGCCGCCACCAAGCCTCGGCGTTGCCCTCCAGATAATGCGCTGCCAAGAAGACCCGAAACCGATCCTCAACAAACAAACTCTCAAAGTGACGCTCCATGGCCGTAACCCAAGTCTCGGCCTCCCACGGCTCAGCACCCAGACCAGAGAAACGGGGTGGATCGAACGGCGGAACCTCATCAACAAATCCACCGCTGTACTCTGCTCAGAAGAAGTAAAAGGTCCCGTCGGCCCAGACGGTGGTCTGCACGAAACGGCTCGACAGGAACTGCCGGTGCTGACGGAATCACAGGGGGTGCTGCAGCTGGCGAAGAGGGCACAGGCGAACTCTCAGGGGGTGCTACCACGGCTGTGACCTCTGCTCTAACATAAGCATCATCCGACCCAAGGCCTCCTCCTGGCGTCGGGAAGCCTCCTCCTGGCGATGCGAGGCCTCCTCCTGGCGTCGCAAGGTCTCCTCCTCCTGACGCTGAGAGGTCTCCTCCTGGCGCTGAACAGCCTCAGACATCTGTGCCAACTGGGCACGAAGCTCCTGTACCTCTCCTGATGTCCCTGTCCCGAGTCCTCCTGCTCGGGCACAGAAGAAGAAGGCTGCGAGCGCGTCGACATCCGGCGTCGCGGAGGCATCACTCACCTGCGGGGAACCAAGAACAGTCAGAACCCCCAAACAAAACACGACCCAATCCAGCGAAAGTCAATGGCATGTCGCCCTTCCCGTAGCACTATGTTGTCTGCAGCCAACATAGTTGCCACCGAAGGAAGACATGTCGATCACTCATCCCATCCACTGGGAGAGTTAAGGACCCCAATCCAGACTCTCGCTAAAAAGTTACGTCTCTCACGTAAGTCATCCTAGGGTCCAACCATAAGCCTAGGGTTTCTAAGTCCTCAATGACCTACACCTAGGCTCTGATACCACTCTAATCTGTCACGCCCCGGGTCGAAACTGCGACCCGGGCTCGCCAACAGATCCGCCGCCCATACGGGAAGCCCCGTATAGACGTAGCGACTAACCTGCAAAAGAATCTATACTATACAGATATCAGAGCTGAAAAGTAAAGCTGGAAAACATAAATACAACTCTCACAAAATATACAACCAGAATCCTCACCAAAATACAAGTATCTCTCAAAATAAGAAGAGTACAACTCAATCCTCACTACAAGTCACTCGACATGAACTCTCAAAAGTAGGGAGGTACATCACTCTCAGGCGACACTGGTAGGGATCTATCTCGCGACTCCCTTACCTCGATCAGTCGGGTCAGCAACAGGTGCAGCAGGAACAGAAGAGAAGAAGTCCCTGGGGAAAAGACACCACGACGGGTGTGAGAACTACATCCCACAGTAGTTCTCAGTGGGTGCCGCCAACAAGCCCGACGGTCTGCCCACTAAGTCTACTAGAGGCATAAAGTAACAAATGCAGTGGAAAGGGAAAATGCTGGAAAGTAAACTCTACAGCTACTATGCCTCTATCTAGATGCTCAAACAGTGGAACAGGGAGAACAATGATGCTACAAGCTAGCTCGACTCACATTCACCCAATCTCAACTGACTGCAGCATAGGGTCCAGTCAAACCTGCGCCTACCTACTGCCGTCACGTCCCGGGGGACGGACTACGTAGGGCGTC
>JAQOTM010000210.1:0-63436 GCA_029168755.2 Tillandsia fasciculata | reverse complement strand
GACATCCCCCGGAATTTGGATTAGTTCCTATATATAATGAATAATAGGAACTAAATCTCTAAACCGGCTTAGCAGTTTGGATGTAGAAGACTCCCAAGAGGAACATGAGAGTTAAGCGTGCTAGAGACTAGAGTCGTTCTAGGATGGGTGACCCCATGGGCAAGTGGGGCGTACAGTTGGTATCAGGTAGACCATTCACCAGCCGAAAATGTGAGATGAGTCTCTGCTGGGCAAGGTTATATAGCGGGTAGAGCGAGGTCCCCGGCTAATGACCGTTGTGGGGGGGGGTGGAGTGTAGCTCCTCACAAGTCGGCTATATGGGTAGCGAGACGAGTCTCACATCGCCTGGTGCTTGTGAGTGTGCTTGAGCCTGACGTGGACGTCAGGACTTAAAGGGGGGAAGAATGTGACACCCCCGGAATTTGGATTAGTCCTATATATAAATGATATAATGGACTAAAATCTCTAAAAGGCTATAGCATTGAGGATGTAGCAAGATCCAAGAGGACATGAGAGTTAAGCTGTGCTAGAGCTGAGTAGTTCTAGGATGGGTGACCCCCTGAGGAAGTGGGGCGTCACAGTGTGTGCCGGTCTGATAATTATTTTGGGATGCGAGCCGTGTGAGCCGATCCCGCGGTTTCGAGCCGTGTGTGCAGATTCCGCTGAGCAGAGCAGTTTACCAGTTGTTCTAGTGACGATTGGGTTTATTTGGACAGATACTATTTCTGATGCATGCATACAGTTTTGACAGCATAATAGTGTAGTTTTCCTGTTTCAGCATCTTATGTATCTTACCACTTTCCCTTTTCCTTTTGCCTCTAGTAGTCCTAGTGGGTGCGTCAGAGTTGAGGTTTTACCCACTAGGGGAGGCTGCTGGTTTATCTGGTAGTTCTCACCCCCATTGTTGTTTTCTGTTTCTTTCTTCTCCTTTATTTTGCAGAGTCATCTGCGGGAGCTGCTAGGCCATCGGCAGCTGATCGAGGTAAGGGGATCGCTGAATAGATAGATCTCCTGGAGACTGAGAGCTGTAGATAGACGTTGTACCCCCACTCAGACTGTGAGATTCTCCTTTTATTTTGGGTCTGGCTTCCGCCAGCGGGTTGTATTATTTTAGTGAGCTGGGAGATTATTGTACATATTACAGTGGTATTTGTAGTTCCAGTCTGAGATACTATGTGGTTCTTCTATTTCAGCTCTGTATTATGCTCTTTTATTGTACATTTAATATTTGAGCAGGTTACCAGCGCTTCGTGTACGCGGGAAATCCCATGTGCACGGCGGATCTGTAGACGGGCCCGGGTCCTGATTTGCACCCGGGGCGTGACAGATTAAGTTGGTATCAGAGCTTAGGGATAGTTCAGTTGGGACTTAGGAAACCCTAGGCTTTTGGCAGACCCTAGGATAATAGGGCATGAGAGACGTGGTATTTTGCGAAAATCGTCGATTTATTTTGTTTGACTCTTCCAGTGAGAGAAGAGGGATCGACATAGCCTATTTCTGGTAGACAGTTATGTTGGCTGCAGACAACATAAAGTCACAGGAATAGGGGAATGTCTTTGACTTTCGCTAAATTGGGTCGTGTGGGGTCCCGATACTGAGTATGGTTTCTTGTGGTAGGATGCCTCCGCGACGTAGGATGTTGACGCGTTCTCAGCCTGATTCCCCTGAACCCGATCAGGAGGAGTCCGGGCAGGGCCAGCAGGGTGAGGTGCAAGAGTTGCAGGCTCAGATGGCCCAGATGTCTGAAGCTGTTCGGCGTCAGGAGGAGGCCATGAGCCGGCTGACGCAGATGTTAGAGCAGAGGGCTCAGCCTGTTGTAGCACCCTCAGAGAATTCTCCCGTACCTTCTTCCCCTGCTGTGAATCCCCCTGTTGTACCAGTGACCCCGGCATCCCCTATTGCTCGGGGTACTGGTGGACAGCCGACTGGGCCGACAGGATCTCTGACCCCGGCAGAGCAGCGGGGAGTGGTGGACCTGTTGATGAGGTTCCGCCAGTTTGACCCACCCCATTTTTCAGGACAAAGTACTGAGCCATGGGAGGCAGAGTCGTGGATCACGGCGATGGAGCGACGTTTTGAAACGTTGTTTATCGAAGATCGATATCAGGTAATTTTGGCAACGAACTTTTTGGAACACAACGCCGAAGCTTGGTGGCGGCGTGTTCGACCGGCTGGTCCGCCTGGGGCTCAGCTCCTGACCTGGGCGGAATTTCGCAATCTCCTTCTTGGGGCTTTCTTCCCGGAAAGCGTCCGGCAGAGGTTGGAGGAACAGTTGAGAAACCTCCGACAAGGAGATCGGCCCGTACACGAGTACATTGCCAATTTCAATCAATTGTTGGCATGTGTACCGAACGTGGCCAGGGACGAGGCGCACCGGATCTACATGTTCGAGCGAGGATTGCGCCGGGACCTTTTTCAATTGGTTCGCTCGCGTAGGTTGCAGACCTTGGAGGCCTCGATGGAGCAGGCACTCTACGTTGAGTGCGGGGAGGTAGTGATGGAGGAGGTAGCTCCAGCTCCCGTAGTGATCCCGGGGCGAAGCGACCGGCACCGGAGGTTGGGGGACAATCTAGTTCGTGGAGGCCGCCACGACCGCCGCAGTCACAGTTCCCCGGCCAAGGACGGTCCGAGCGACGAGGGCCTGGTGGATCCCAGAAGTCCCAGAAGCGGCAACAGCAGCAAAGATCACAGCCGTCGCAACGTGGGTCGCAGCGACAGCCTCAGCGACAGCGGCAGTCTCAACAGCAACCCCGACAACCACGAACCCCCGGCAATTGTATCTTCTGCGGGGGTCAGCATTTTTCCAACACCTGCGACCAACGGTGGGGTCGCTGCTATAGATGTGGACAGCCCGGGCACATTCAAGCTTCGTGCCCCTTTTCGGCCCCCGCCACTCCCTCTTCAGCATCGGCTCCATCTTCATCGCAGCAGCGGTCGACGGCTCAGCGGCCCTATGCTCCAGCAAGCAGACCATCTTCTTCCCATCCCACGGATTATCGCCCTCCAGCTCAGAGTGGGCGAGTGTATGCTGCGCAAGTAGAGGACTCTTCGGCAGCAGATCATGTGGTGGCAGGTATCACCTTACTTTCTGGCATTAGGACTCGTACTTTATTTGATACTGGAGCATCGCATTCTTTTATTAGTAGATCATTTGCATCATTACATGGGTTAGAGGTAGGACTTTTGCCACGTGCATTAGAGGTTCAGATTCCCGATCACACCTTGCACGTGGAAGAGTGTTGTTGGTCCTGCCCGATGCAAATCGAGTCCTGGATTATGCCAGCAGACCTGTTGGTCTTGAGACAGCTGAAGGACTTCGATGTGATCCTCGGAATGGACTGGCTGGCTCGGTACTTTGCGACTATTGATTGTGCCGCAAGAACCGTCACTTTTAGAGAGCCAGGCCAGGAGATGTTGGTATACCGGGGATGTCAGAGTGCTTTCTTTGCCTCTATGATTTCGACTTCCCGAGCGAGGCAGATGATCCGTCGAGGATGTGTAGCCTTTTTGGCTAGTGTTGTTGAGGGGCCTACGGCGGCGCCGGAACTCGGGGATATCCCAATTGCCCGCGAGTTTCCGGATGTTTTTCCACCTGAGCTGACTAGCATGCCGCCAGATAGGGAGATTGAGTTTGTGATTGACGTAGTTCCAGGAACTGCGCCAATCTCAAAGGCTCCTTACCGGATGGCACCGGCTGAGTTACGAGAGCTTAAGGCGCAACTCCAAGATTTAATGGATAAGGGCTTTATTAGGCCGAGTGTATCGCCTTGGGGAGCGCCGGTGCTATTCGTAAAGAAGAAAGATGGGTCACTTCGACTTTGTGTGGATTATAGAGAATTGAACAAAGTGACCATCAAGAACAAGTACCCTTTGCCGCGCATCGATGATCTTTTTGATCAGCTGCAAGGGTCTTGTGTCTTCTCTAAGATAGATCTGCAATCCGGTTACCACCAGTTGAAGGTGAAGGCCGAGGATATTCCGAAAACGGCATTTAGATCACGGTACGGGCATTATGAATTTACAGTTATGCCTTTTGGGCTAACTAATGCCCCTGCCGCATTCATGGATTTAATGAACCGGATCTTCCGACCATACTTGGATCGATTCGTAGTAGTGTTCATTGATGATATCTTGATCTACTCCCGAAGTGATGCTGAGCATGAGGAGCACTTAAGGATAGTGCTGCAACTTCTGCGAGAGAAGAAGTTGTATGCCAAGCTGGCAAAGTGCGAGTTTTGGCTTCGGGAGGTAGTCTTCTTGGGCCATGTGATTTCCGCCGCAGGTGTGGCGGTAGACCCGGCAAAGATTGAGGCAGTCCGAGATTGGCCCCGACCGACGACCGTTTCGGAGGTGCGTAGCTTTATGGGTTTAGCTGGGTATTATCGTCGGTTTGTGGAAGGCTTTGCGAAGCTTTCCACACCCCTCACTCGCTTGACGCGTAAAGGAGTGAAGTTTATCTGGAGTGAGGATTGTCAGAAAAGTTTTGAGGAGCTAAAGAATAGATTGATGACCGCTCCTATCCTTTCCCTCCCTGTTATGGGAAAAGGATATGTGATCTACAGCGACGCATCACACAGTGGACTTGGTTGTGTGTTGATGCAAGAAGGGAGGGTAATTGCTTATGCATCAAGGCAACTCAAGGATTACGAGAAGAATTACCCTACCCATGACTTGGAGCTTGCTGCTGTAGTGTTTGCACTAAAGCTTTGGCGTCATTACCTTATGGAGAGCACTGTGAAATCTACACCGACCACAAGAGCCTAAAATACCTGTTCACGCAGAAGGAGCTGAATTTGAGGCAACGTAGGTGGTTAGAGCTATTAAAGGATTATGATGTAGATATTCTCTACCACCCAGGCAAAGCTAATGTGGTCGCTGACGCCTTGAGTAGGAGAGCGGTGCAAAGTTTGTCTATGTTGATCACAGACCAGGCACCGCTATTAGAAGAGATGAGACGGCTCGAGTAGAGGTTGTGTCCCCTGGGGTCTCTGCTAGACTGACATCTTTAGTCGTGCAGCCCACTCTGCTAGACAGGATCAAGGAAAAACAGAGTGAGGACCCCCACTTGACCAGGATTAGAGATCAAATTCCGAGTAATCAGTCTGGGGACTTTACGGTAGATGCCTCGGGAGTACTGAGGTACAGGAACCGAGCATGTGTGCCAGCGGATGCGGAGATCCGAGAGCAGATATTGCGAGAGGCCCATTATACACCTTATACCCTACATCCTGGTGGGACTAAGATGTATAAGGACCTCAAGGCACATTTCTGGTGGAATGGCATGAAAAGGGATGTCGGAAGATTTGTGGCTCAGTGTTTAACTTGTCAGCAGGTGAAAGCTGAGCATCGAGTGCCAGCTGGCAAGTTACAGAGTCTCCCAATTCCCCAGTGGAAATGGGACCACATTACGATGGATTTCGTGGTCGGACTTCCTAGGGCACAGGGAGGAGCAGACGCTATCTGGGTAGTCGTGGATCGACTTACCAAGTCGGCGCACTTTCTGCCCATGCAGACTACGTGGCCACTCGAGCGACTAGCCCAGTTATATCTGGATGAGATAGTGAGATTACATGGAGTACCCGCCTCCATTGTATCCGATAGAGACCCGAGATTTGTTTCGCATTTCTGGAAAAGTTTGCAAACAGCCTTGGGGACTGAACTCAGGTTCAGTACAGCTTTTCATCCGCAGACTGATGGGCAGTCAGAGCGGACGATACAAATCCTGGAGGACATGCTGAGGGCTTGCGTCTTGGATTTCGGCGGAGGGTGGATTCGACACTTATCTTTAGCTGAGTTCGCGTACAACAATAGCTTTCAAGCGAGCATTCAGATGGCTCCGTTTGAAGCATTGTATGGACGCAAGTGTCGATCACCGCTTTATTGGAGTGACGTGGGCGAGAGGCGGACCTTGGGACCAGATGTCTTGATAGAGGCAGAAGAGAAGGTCCGAGTGATTCGACAGCATCTTCAGACCGCCCAAAGCCGACAAAGGAGCTATGCCGATGTTCGGCGACGAGACTTAGAATTTCAGGTTGGAGATCATGTATTCCTGAAAGTCTCGCCGTCCAAAGGAATCAGGAGATTCGGCATTCGTGGGAAGCTTAGCCCCCGATACATTGGACCCTTTGAGGTATTGGAGCGTATCGGGCCAGTTGCCTACCGACTTGCACTTCCTCCGAGGCTTGCTGGTGTCCATAATGTATTTCATGTCTCTACTTTGAGGAAGTATGTCTTCGACCCATCGCACGTCATCGACTTCACACCGCTGGAGATCAGCGAGGATTTGAGGTATGAGGAGCGCCCACTGCGAATTCTGGATCGAGAGGTGAAAGAATTGCGCAATCGGGCCATTCCCTATGTGAAAATCCAATGGGGCAATCATGACGAGCGCGAGGCTACATGGGAGCTCGAGTCGGAGATGAGGGATGCTCACCCCTACTTATTCGAGACATCGGACTGAGGATTGTTGTTGAGTCTCGTTTCGAGGACGAAACTCTTTTTAGTGGGGGAGGATGTGATGATCCGGACTCCCGCAGAACTGTGCAACATTAAACAGTGACTGTAGGAAGCTTGTACAGTGCAACGAAGCTTGTAGAATCGAAATTGGATATTTTAATAGACTCTGCGCGAAAATCGGAGCAAATGGGATTTTCCGGGAGCTTTTTGCAAAATTTCGGATGAGAATTTGGCGAAACGGACGTCGTATTTGGACTCAGCGCGCGAAAACGGTCAAAACGGTATATTCGCTTTATTTTTCGGCACAGGGTACTGTTCACCGGAACAGTAACCGCCGCCGGAATTACTGTTCCGGCCGGCGGCGGCCGCCGGCGAGCGGCGGCGGGCGGCGGCGCACGGCGGCGGGCAGCGGCGCGGCAGCGGAGCGGGGCGGAGCAAGGCAGAGGGCGCGGCGGGCAGCGCGGGCAGGCGCGGGCAGGGGCGCTGGTGCGCGGTCCATGGATGGGCGTGCACCGGGTGCACGGAATCCCTGTTCCGCCACGTGGCAGCTTCCCATTGGTGGCCGGCTTCTAGAAGCATGTGGGCAGGTGACACGTGGCGCACCCTATTGGCCGACAAACTTCCGGAAGACCCGGAGCGCGGGGCAAACACACGCCCCACGTGGACACGTGGCGCTTTTCATTGGCCCTGCACAGGCTGTTTCCTGTTTGGTGGACACGTGGCGCTTCCTGGTTGGCTCGTTTCGGTGTTTCGTGTTCGGATCTGGATCCCGTGTGGGAATATTCCCTTTGGCCCACTATATAAGAAGCCTCCCCCCCCCCTCTCTTTGCACCTTGGATTCCGAGCCTTAGAGAGAGAATCAGAGAAAAGTCCCAATACGAAAGTTTTTCCTCTCTCTCTCTTCTTTCTCTCTCTAGAATCTCAGAATTTAGGAGTTACAGATAGTGAGATATCTGCGACGCGGCGCACTGCGACGATTTTCTTTTTAGGCCCATTTCCCGTCGCAGTTCCGTCGAAAATTCACTGCGGGCTAACCGGGTGGAATTTTTGGACGATTTTTGCGGCAGCGCGACCGTAAGAGGTAGGGCTTCGATTTCCGTGTTGATCATTTTGCTCCGTTTCGTACTTTTGGCACAGTTTTCAGGTCCTCTTTGACCCCCCTTTTTACTGTGATGGTTTTTGGACAGCACCGACTTCTCCGATTTTTATCTTGACGTAGGAGCGTCAGATCGAGGCGTTTAAGAGTCGATTTTGATCTACTCTTCGCGAGGAACGCAACCGTGATTTTTCTGGGATTTTAGGAGCTCATTTTAGAGGTGAAAAATTCCTCTTTTCCCGTGCTGTCTGAAAAACAGCAAATATTGTACTTTTTGGGATTTGTATTTATACCGGGAGCGTTGATTTGCAGGAATTGAGGACTGTGGACAACCAGGAGACTACCTGGGGTGTTGTTTGAGCTGTTCGAGGTGGGCGGTTGTTGCTTACCTCATTTTTGACAAGCTCACTGGGATTACTAGAAATCCCCTAAAATATGACAATTAATGAGAACAATTGGGACAAAGTAACATGATAATTGATGAGAACCATTGGGACTACTAACAGGACTACTAACAGGACTACTAACAGGACTACTAACAGGACAACTAACAGGACAATTAATGAGAACCATTGGGACAAATTAATATGACAAATGACAAGGACCGCTGGGACAAACTCCCCTAAAATTTAATATAACCCCACAAATGATATGATGACTTATATTGGGACACTGTGATTGAGACAAAGGCTATGATCTCGCATGCAAATGACTTTTATTCAGTAAATCAATTGTTTTAAACCTTTGACACTATTTTACAACTTTTAAAATAAAGACAGTTGCATGCATGCCCGGACATCAGGTAAGGCCACTATTCATTGCTACACTATCATATTGGGATTTGAACATGTTTCATTGTTGTCCTTTGCATTCATATGTTGTTGCTCAAGTGTGAGCAGGGGTTTGGGATAGTGTAGCCAAGGTTGTGCTAGATTGTGGACTTGTGGGGTATTGCGGTGACCGCGGACAGTAGGCGGTTGACCAGATGTTTATCCTTGCATCAGATTGGGGTTGAGTTTGGTTTATTTATTGCATCAGTTGGGGATTGGGTTTCTATAGTGGATGGAGTTTCCCACTTTGATCATGGTTATGATCCAGTCCTGCTATATTGAGACATGTGCTACAGAGATACTTGTGATACTGATGACAGAGATATTTTACTCGTGTGGGTCGCTCCCCTCGAGTGCCACTCCGGAGGTGTGCTTTCTCGGACCCAGCCGTGTGTGCCGGTCTGATACTTATGTTGGGATGCGAGCCGTGTGAGCCGATCCCGCGGTTTCGAGCCGTGTGTGCAGATTCCGCTGAGCAGGCAGTACCAGTTGTTACTGGTGACTAGATTGGGTTTATTTGGACAGATACTATTTCTGATGCATGCATACAGTTTTGACAGCATAGTAGTGGTAGTTTTCCTGTTTCAGCATCTTATGTATCTTACCACTTTCCCTTTTCCTTTTGCCTCTAGTAGTCCTAGTGGGTGCGTCAGAGTTGAGGTTTTACCCACTAGGGGAGGCTGCTGGTTTATCTGGTAGTTCTCACCCCCATTGTTGTTTTCTGTTTCTTTCTTCTCCTTTATTTTGCAGAGTCATCTGCGGGAGCTGCTAGGCCATCGGCAGCTGATCGAGGTAAGGGGATCGCTGAATAGATAGATCTCCTGGAGACTGAGAGCTGTAGATAGACATTGTACCCCCACTCAGACTGTGATATTCTCCTTTTATTTTGGGTCTGGCTTCCGCCAGCGGGTTGTATTATTTTAGTGAGCTGGGAGATTATTGTACATATTACAGTGGTATTTGTAGTTCCAGTCTGAGATACTATGTGGTTCTTCTATTTCAGCTCTGTATTATGCTCTTTTATTGTTCATTTATATCTGAGCAGGTTACCAGCGCTTCGTGTACGCGGGAAATCCCATGTGCACGGCGGATCTGTAGACGGGCCCGGGTCCTGATTTGCACCCGGGGCGTGACATCTAGAGCGAGGTTTTGGGGTAGTAGAATTTCCTACTTCATCAACAGGATGCACCCAACCGTATTCCACGGTTTGCCATACCCGCTCATCAATTGCGATGAGAAAAGCTCTCATCCGCACTTTCCAATAAGCATAATTAGTCCCATCAAAAAGAGGAGGTCTATAAATATTACCACTTTCACCCAACATGATAGATAAACCTAAAACCCGCTCCGATACCAATTGTTGGTTTTTAAGGATCCACAAGGATCTAAATAGGTACTATCAAACACCTAGAGGGGGGTGAATAGGTGTAATACTTAAAAAACCAATCTCAGTGCAAAATAAAAACCAATGCGGAAAATAAAAATAGCACACCGAGATTTACGTGGAAACTCCAATCCAGGAGAAAAACCACGGGACCAACACGCAATAACAATCCACTAAGAAAAGAAGAATAACAAGGTGATTACCGACTCCACGGACTCAACCCCTCCTTCAACTTCTTCGGACCTTGCGCTGACCGATTGGATGTCCACGCAATAACAATCCACTAAGAAAAGAAGAATAACAAGGTGATTACCGTCTCCACGGATTTAACCCCTCCTTCAACTTCTTCGGACCTTGCGCTCCACCGATTGCACGTCCACTGCACACGTTCGAATCCACGAACGCCACTCGAATCCACGAGCACACGTTTCGAATCCACGAAACGCCTTTAGCACACCGAATCCACGATGCCACGTCGAATCCACGACGCAAACTCAGCCGATAAAGAATATAGGCTTCGATGGTGATCCTTTGCTTAGATTATCAATGAAGAACCATGGATGAAATCTCTAAGCAAAGATTAGATCAATTCGACAAAAGATATGTTCTTGAAAGAACCATCGAATTGACCTAAAAGAGGCTATAAAGAAGAACGATAAAAACCTAGCCTCTAGGGTTGCTCTCAAGTGTTTTATAAAATGATCGGTATGCTCCCACGTTTTTGAGAAACCCTAAATGTCTATTTATAGTTTAGAAACCTTTGGAAAGAGATAAGAATCAAAAACATACCTTATCTGGAAATTTTCAGGACGGCGATCCGGATCGGGATTACTGCGATCCGGATCGTCGTAACGAGATTGACGATTCCAGAAATCCAAGGGTTCGGGATCCGGATCGCAAGGCCCGATCCGGATCGTTCATGAATTTCAGCAACATCCAATGTTCGGGATCCGGATCGGAATGGCCTTGGATCCGGATTGAAATTGCCAATGAACAATACCCTTCGGGATCCGGATTGGAAGATCTGATCCGGATCCTGAACATGTCCCATGTCCAGTTTTTGATTTTTATGCAATTAAAAATTCATCCAAGTGTTTCTACACTATAAGAAAGTATTCGGATCACCAAAATTATTTAGTTAAACATACCTGATCCTTTTGAATACTTTCTTCTTGAGATTGATGTAACTGATCCACAATTCTTCATCTTCAATCTTCAAGACTCAAGACATTGAGTGTCAACTTGAGCTCTTGTTGAATCTTCTCTAAGTCTTTGATTGCTGATTGACAATTTGATCCCTTTAAGACTCCGACTCAACTCACTGACTTGACTCACGAAATATGCCAACACCAAAAAGCCGTAACAAATATCCAATCATCCACCACTCAAGCTCCCAAGGCTGACAAGTACCTCTTCCAAAGACGCGATGCGGTCCTTGAGTCTCTAACTAGAACAAAATAAAGGCGGGCACTCCAGAAAAACCGTACCAACTCAACCAAGTACAACTGGGCTAACCGCTCGAGCTACCAAGTAATCTGCATCGGTACAAGCCTCCGCTCTTCCCAGGGCCTCAGATGATCCAACCACAAGTCCATCGGCACAACAAGCTCGATCCGAGTACCTCTGTACTCCCGAGGTATCCAATATAAGTCCTCCAACTGATCACATAAACTCTGATCTCTAATCCAAAAACCATCAGGGTGTAGCAACACCTCCCCAATTCTCGGGCATCAGCACACAACTATAAGCAGTTGAGAGAACCAGATCGCAAATCGATCTTCGAGAAGATCCAGTACCCTTGCAGCTGGTAAATCCAATCCTCCAGGCTCGAAAAAGGGTACCTGCTCCAGACGATCACTTCATCAAATTACGGGAGTTGTGTCCTCAACTCCCAAACCAGTGACATGCCAGGCACTCCGAAAGGAAAGGAGCCCTAAACAGGAGGGGGTCCTCGCCCGGTCGCTCCCAAATCTTGACCATCCGAGCGAACCATTCAGCCGCGGTCTAACATCCAAAGAGTCCTCAGTGACACCACCATAAGTCCTGTTTGCCTCAACAGTCCACACAGCACCAGCTGCGGCACCACCAAACTTGACCCCAGACAGCTTTCCTGCTCTAGGTATCCGTCATCTCTGTGGCCTTGTCAGGGTAGTACAGAATGCTCAACAAATAACTGCCGGTCTCAGCCATTCTCGCATAGCATCCATTTTGGCCGGATTTCCACCACCGCCTCTTATGGCTAGACTAAGTGATCCAAGAAGATATGCTCTCGAAGCTAAAACTTGTACCACAACAACTTGGCATACAGCTTCTTCCTCACAGACCTTGTTACACCATCTACAAGTACTCCACCAGCTCTAAACCATACAGAGATGGGGTAAAATCAAAATATCCCGAAAGAATATCTCAAATAATTCTTCCAAGTGCAGCAAGAATACACAATTCCTCAGATCTTAAAGACGACAGGGCATTAGTCATTCCATTTGTCCTCACTGTACTCATAATGCCCCTACCGGGTCCTGAACACCATCTTGGCGGGATACTCAACTGTATGATCCCAAAAAGATACCTGCATA
The DNA here is from genome assembly GCA_029168755.2 of Tillandsia fasciculata. Taxonomy (NCBI): domain Eukaryota; kingdom Viridiplantae; phylum Streptophyta; class Magnoliopsida; order Poales; family Bromeliaceae; genus Tillandsia; species Tillandsia fasciculata. Next base: position 51,094 of record JAQOTM010000210.1, on the reverse strand, counting down.
AAAAACAACAACTGCTGGAGTATAACTCCATCAAAAGGTCCTAAATAATATCCAGACCTGCCTGCGGTCACCCCACACAAGGACCCTCACTGTCGTGTGCCAACGACGTGGCACTAGATCGAACAGACCCTCGATCCATCAGATCCTGCGACTGCGCCATCAGCTCTCTCAGCTCTACAGGTGATATCCAATGAGGTGCTATCGGGGTTGGCGTGGTTCCCTGAACCACGTCAACCGCAATCTCAATCTCCCTAATCGGCGGCATCATTATCAGCTCCGGTGGAATCACACCCGGGATCTCACGATAACAGGGATATCCTCGCGTCCCGGTGCCGCCGTAAGCACCTCGCGCATTGTCGCTGCAACCTGTGTGCTCTGACTGTCTCAATGAACAAGTCTCTAATGTCTGCTTGCAGAAGATCATAACCTTCTCTCTCCGCAGTCATACACCATGTGGCACTGTGCCAACCAATCCCACGCACTGGGTCAAACACTGACCAGGTACAAATACCAATAAGTCTGCCGATACCACTCGAGGTCTCAACTGCACTGGACATGATCCACAAGCCTCCTCCACATGCACCACACCAACAGGAACCTGTACCTCTAGTGCATGTGGTAACAAATCTGCCTCTAGTCCATGCAGGAATGCAACATGCTCTAACTCCGACTGCTGTGATGAAATCACACCTGCGACGACCCGATCCACTGCCTTGGTGCCCTCCACCCAGGCAGCACAGTCTCAACCGCTCAATGTAGGTGGTCGTCACTTAATCTGCCTGAAAATCAAGGCTATCCACAAAAAGGAGCACAATTCTCCGCCTTTGCTCACACTGAGGCGAGGAATAAAGCCCTTCGCAGACAACAAATCCACGCTACCGCTGCGCCACTCTGATAACGATGCTGATGCTGCCACCGGGGTCCACCTGACCTCTGACATCTCAGAAAATCCATTATTGCAATCGTCATATGACAAAACACAATTGATTCATGCAATTCCTCATTCAATTATCCTTACTCAGCTCACCCCTCAAGCACATCTATTGTACCCCAAACACGAAGGTTATCAATCACAAAGGGTAACCTTCCTTTGGGTAAGCTTTACATAATCCGTCCACAAGGATATCCACCATCCAGGAAAGGAAAACAAAAGTGCCTCTGCCAGCCGATCTGTCCCCAACACTTAGCGCCAGGCGCCTCTATCCAGAACTCGCCTCCGTCGGCAGATCCCTATCCAAAGGAACTGCAATAGTACGCTCCATACACAATGCCTACTCCATCGAGGCATCCAAAATTCAAAATCCAAAACAGAGGGATCAGATAAACTAAAAGGGTATTCTGGCGCAATCCACTCCCAGTCGCACACATCCTACGCGCTTCGTCCCTCGAAACCTGGAGCGTACAGTTCAACAACTGCCTCAACTCTCTAGCACAGGGAGACCCTCAATTGATCACTCCATCACCACCAACCACAATTTTGCCTCCAAAGGCTCCACTCAAATCCAAGAATCGAGGTGGTTCATCTGCCAAAACTGGCTCCATCGATCAATGATGTCCCACAACTCATCAACTATCAGCAATCCACCCCGCCTCGGTGCCGCGACACTAAACATTGGCACGGAGGGGGCTACTCGCCCATCGGCGCCTCAGAAATCACTGCCGCTGAGGATACTGTAACCAGGTGGTCTCAGGAGAAAACACTGTCGGGCTGCCCACTGCTCCGACAACTGTGTCACCCAGACCAGCGGCTCACTCTGCCGCTGATATACCTCTGACAATCCTGCCATCGGGGCCTGAAGCTCTCTAACCTCAATCCGGGTATCCGGCCCCAAAACAATCCGCTCAAGCTCCACCGCTGCGACGAGTGCACACCAATCCGCACAACGCGTCGGGGAGACACCGCTCACCACGACCAACTGCACCACAGCACAAAACAAAACTCGACCCAATCCGGCGAGAGTCTAGAGCATGTCAACCGTTCCGCCGCATTATGTTGTCTGCAGCCAACATAATTGCTTAGGAGAATAAACATGCCAATCACCCATCCCATCACTTGGGAGAGGTATAAAACTCAATCAGGACTCTCGCTAAAAATCACGACTCTCACGAAGTCATCCTAGGGTCCAACCATAAGCCTAGGGTTTCTACAGTCCCAACTGACCTATCCCTAAGCTCTGATACCAACCTAATCTGTCACGCCCCGGGGTCGAAACTGCGACCCGGGCTCGCCAACAGATCCGCCACCTATGCTAAAACCCGCATAGGCGAAGCGTCTAACCTGCAAAAGATAGTACTATAGCTACACAAATATCAGAGCTGAAATAAAATGCTGTAAAATAAAATCCAATCACTGTACAACATGAAATAAAGTACAATATCCATCTCCTCAAATACAGATAATCATCATACAATGTCCTCAGTACAGCATCTCTCAACTATAAAAGGAGATAAACTAAAACTATAGTACATCAGTCTCTCCAAATACAAAAGATCTCTCTCCAGAGAAAACAGTAAAAACCAGCCAACAGCTACGAGGAATCTCCAACCAGGGGATACAGCTACACTCCTCGGGTGGTAAAGATCTAGCTCGTGACTCCCTCGCCTCGAACAACGACCGAAGATCAGCAACTCCCGAAGAGGACTCTGCAAAACAGGGGGGAGAAAAGAAGGGGAAACAACAATGGGGGTGAGAACCACTAGTAAACCAGTAGCCTCCCCCTGTGGGTAAAGCCTCAAGCTCCGGCGTACCCACTAAGTCTACTAGAGGCAAGAAAAGGGGCAAGTGGTAAAGCTGTAAACAGAACTACTGAATAAAAGGGGAAACCACAACAAGTATGCCTCTAAATGCAATACCGAAGGAAATGACGGTATGAATGCATCAGGAAACAGTATCTGACCAAATAGACCCAATCTAGTGCCACCAGTAAAACTGGTACTGCCTGCTCTGCTCTGCACACAACTCAAACCGCGGGATCGGCCCGCACGGCTCGCATCCCAACAAGATCAGACCGGCACACAAGGCTGGTCTAAAGCCTACTCCGGAGTGGCACTCGAGGGGAGCGACCCACACGAGTAAAGTATCTCTGTATCAAGCATCTCACAAGTATCTCAATATAGCAGGACTGGATCATGACTATGATCAAAGTGGGAAACTCCGTCCACTAATGAAACCCCGATCCGATGCAATAGTACTCAAAAGTGGGAAACACCATCCACTAGAGAAATCTGATACCCAATCTGATGCAATAGTAAACATCCGGTCAACCGCCCAAAGTCCGCGGTCACCGCAATAACCCACAACCCACAATTGGGTAAAATAATCAAGATCCGGTCAACCGCCTACTGTCCGCGGTTGCCGCAATAACCCACAATCCAACATCAAGTACACCCTGTCACTGACCCTCAGGTCCCGGCTACACTATCCCAAACCTCTGCTCGAACCCGAGCAACATGACTCAAAAGTCTAAATAAGAAGGAGAAAGAAAGCAATCATGGTTTCTCCTAAGTCAAATCCCAATATGATAGTGTAGCAATAAAATAGTGGCCTATCTAGATGTCCAAATAAGCATGCAAAAGTCCTCATGCAATGTGAAAGAGAGAATATGTCAAATAACAGTTTTACATGTGTAACAATTAATATATCCACATAAATATAACCATCATGCTAAAATCATCAGTCAACTACACATGTAAATAATCCCTGATCCATAATAAATCCCAAAGTGGCACCCGCACATAGATATGTCATTATGTCCCAACAATTAATCCATTTAATCCACTTTCATAAAATCTAGGTGCTAATATAGCATGTTAATTATCACTATTAAATTATTCCAATGATCATGTTCCAACAGCAATATTATCCCAATAATATCCCCAACATGCTATATCCACAAAATTAATCTCAGATGATAGGCTCACATTTATATCAGGCAATCATGCATAATAATCAATCAATATGCTCAAAAGTGGGGTTCTCTAATAAACTTAGTGAGCAAGTCAGAAGTAGAGGCATGCAACAACCACCCACCTCGAAAAGCGCGCACAACACCAAAAGAGACCTCTCGCTGCCCGCAGTCCTCTAACACAGCAATCCACCGAAAACTGTGCCCCACTGCACAAAACATTGCGCACAATTAATCCCAAAACTGTACAATTTCTTACTGTCCAAAATCAGCCCCAAAAAAAGCTAAATATCACCTCTGTCCAGTCCTCAAGAAAATCCAGAAAATTCACGGTCGCGTTCCTCGCGAAAAGTAGCCCCAAAACGACTATTTAAACGCCCAGATCTGATACATGTAGACCAAGATAAAAATAAAACACCGCTGCACCTCAAAACCTTCCAAATCAGAATTCCTGTAGCAATCTGTCCAAGAAAAGCTTAATTATCACCTTCGAAACAATTTCCAAAAATCTCAAAAAAATTACCACTGTGTTCCTCGCGACGAGTAGATCAAAATCGAGTCCTGAAACGCCTTGATCCGATGTTCCTAGGCTGAGATATAAAATCGACAAGCCGGTGCTGTCCAAAATCCATCACAGAAAAATGGGGGTCAAAGATGTCTCGGGAAACGTGCCAAAAGTGCGAAACAGAGCGAAGCGATCAACACGAAAATCGAAGCCTTACCTCTTAGGAACACGCTGTCGAAGAAATCGTCCAAAAACTCCTCCTGGTTTGCTCACAGTGAATTTCCGACTGAACTGTGACGGTAATGGGCCGAAATGGGGAGAAAACCGAGGCGAACTGTAAAATGGATATCGCCGTTGCCGAGCTTCCAGAAATTCCGGGGATCCACCACGAGCTCAAGAACATCAAGGGGAACAACTTTCATATAGAGCTCTCCCTCCCATTCCCTCTCTAAAGCTCGGAAAAGGGGAGAAAAGAGGGAGAGGAGGGGGTATTTATAGGCCCAATCAAACAAATCAGAAAATGACCATTATATCCTCACTTTCGGGCGCCCGGAACTTCCGGGCTGCTACAGTGTTGGGCCCGGCCCAACACTGTTCAAGCCGGATTCATCCTGGGCCTCCACGTCGCCCACATAACAGCAAACACCGGATCCGCCGTTCACGTCGCGACGCGTGGCCCACGCGGTGGTCGACACGTGGCGCTGACCCGGTCAGCGCCAGACGCGCCGGCCCGCCTGCGCGTGCCTGCGACCCTGCCAGGCACGCATCCCGAGGCAGGCTCGCCTGCACCGTGGACCGCGCGCATGTAGACCGGCCTATCAGTAGTCGCCACGTGTCCACCTCGGTCCACCGTACACCACCCGGATGTTCCGTGCTCCAAGTCCACTGAACCGGCCAATAAAAATCTGCCATGTGTCCAACTCTCATCCAATGAGGAACCGCCACGTGGCACACCAAAATCCTACACCTCAGCGCCTGCCCGCGCACCTGCCCGGCTGCCCGGCCTGCCCGCACAGTACCCCCAACCAATGGAAAGCCGCCACGTGTCACTCACACTTCCTGCTGCACCCGGTGTAGCAAAACCTGTGAACCGAATCAATAAGCAACCGCCACGTGTCAGGTCCTCCGGTGCACGCTGGCCGCGTGGACCGCGCACCCGCGCGCCTTGCCCGCGCGCCCTGCCCGCGCCCACGCGCCCTGCCCGCGCCCACGCGCCCTGCCCGCCGCCGCTCTCCGCCTGCCCGAGGCCGCGCCGCCGCTCTCCGCCGCTGCCCGCCGCCGCCGGCGATCGCCGGAATCACTGTTCCGGCGGTGAACAGTAACCGGAGCTCAAAAATGACAAGTGGGTAGTCCATTTTGACCGTTTTCACGCGCTGAATCCGAATTTGACGTCCGTTTTGCCAAATTCCAACTCTAAAAATTGCCAAAGGCACCCGGAAATGTGTTCTTAGCCCAAATTTCGCGCGGAGCCCAATTTTAATATCCGTTTCGCGCGAAACCACTTCTAAACCCTCCACGGGGTCCTCCGATCACTCACATGATCCATTTAAGCCCGAAGTCCAACACTTGTGCCCAATTAGGCCCCAAACACCTCCAACACACTAAGTAGGCCTCCAATAGCCACCCCAACGCACTGCAGCAGCTCTGCGGAGATCCGGGTCATCACAGCCGTGGGAGGCAGAGTTGTGGATCACGGCCATGGAGCGACGTTTGGAGACACTGTTTATCGAGGAGCGGTACCAGGTTCTACTGGCGACGAATTTCTTGGAGCGCAACGCCGAGGCTTGGTGGCGGCGTGTTCGACTTGCTGGACCGCCTAGGGCTCAGCTTTTGACCTGGGCGGAGTTTCGTAGTCTACTTCTTGGAGCCTTCTTTCCGGAGAGCGTTCGACAGAGGTTGGAGGAGTAGTTGAAGAATCTCCGATAGGGAGATTAGCCCATGCATGAGTATATTGCAGATTTCAACCAGTTGTTGGCGTGTGTACCGCATGTGGCCAGGGATAAGGCACATCGGATTTATATGTTCGAGCGAGGGTTACACCGGGACCTTTTTCAGCTAGTCCGCTCGCGCAAATTGCAGACCTTGGAGGCCTCTATGGAGCAGGCACTCTATGTTGAGCGCAGGGAGGCAGTGATGGAGGAGGTAGCTCCAGCTCCCACAGTGATCCCGGGGGCGAAGCGCCCAGCACCGACGGATGAGGGGCAGTCGAGTCGTCAGGGACCCTTGAGACCTCCACGATTCCATCCTCAGGGTCGTGGGTTTCAGAGGCACCAGAGATCAGGTGCACCAGTCTCAGCAGTAGCAGCAGAGATCACAGTCATCGCAGCGTGGGTCTCAGCAGCAGCCACAGCGGCAGCGGCAGTCTCAGCAGTAGCAGCAGTCGCGACAGTTGCGGGCTCCTGGCAGTTGTATTTTTTGTGGAGGTCAGCATTTTCCCGGCACCTGCGACCAGCGGTGGGGTCGCTGCTACGGATGTGGACAGCCCGGGCACATTCGAGCTTCGTGCCCCTTTTCGACCTCCGCCGCCCCTTCTTTATCTCAGCAGCGGTCGACGGCTCAGCGGCCTTATGCTCCAGCGAGCAGGCCATCTTCTTCCCATCCCACGGACTATCGCCCTCCAGCTCAGAGTGGGCGAGTGTATGCTGCGTAGGTAGAGGACTTTTCGGCAGCAGATCATGTGGTGGCAGGTATCACCTTACTTTCTGGCATTAGGACTCGTACTTTATTTGATACTGGAGCATCGCATTCTTTCATTAGTAGATCATTTGCATCATTACATGGGTTAGAGGTAGGACTTTTGCCACGTGCACGAGAGGTTCAGATTCCCGATCACACTTTGCACGTGGAGGAGTGCTGTTGGTCCTGCCCGATGCAGATCGAGTACTGGATGTGGTCTTCTTGGGACTTTGATGTGGTTCTCGGGATGGACTGGCTGGCTCGGTATTTTGCGACTATTGATTGTGCCGCGAGGACTGTCACTTTTAGAGAGCCAGGCCAGGAGATGTTGGTATATCGGGGATGTCAGAGCGCTTTCTTTGCCTCTATGGTTTCGACTTCCCGAGCGAGGCAGATGATTCATCGAGGATGTGTAGCCTTTTTGGCTAGTGTTGTTGAGGGGCCTACGGCGGCACCGGGACTCGGGGATATCCCTATTGTTCGCGAGTTCCCGGATGTTTTTCCACCTGAGCTGACTAGTATGCCGCCAGACAGAGAGATTGAGTTTGTGATTGACGTAGTTCCAGGAACTGCGCCAATCTCTAAGGCTCCTTACCGGATGGCACCGGCTGAGCTGCGAGAGCTTAAAGCACAGCTGCAAGATTTGATGGATAAGGGTTTTATTAGACCAAGTGTGTCGCCTTGGGGAGCGCCGATGCTATTCGTGAAGAAGAAGGATGGGTCACTTCGACTGTGTGTGGACTATAGGGAACTGAATAAAGTGACCATCAAGAACAAGTACCCTCTGCCGCGCATCGACGATCTCTTTGATCAGCTGCAAGGGTCTTGCGTCTTCTCCAAGATTGATCTACAGTCTGGTTACCACCAACTGAAGGTGAAGGCCGAGGATATTCCTAAGACTGCTTTCAGATCACGGTACGGGCATTATGAGTTTACAGTTATGCCGTTTGGATTGACTAATGCCCCTGCCGCATTTATGGATTTGATGAATAGGATATTTCGGCCATTTTTGGATCGGTTTGTGGTGGTGTTCATTGATGATATCCTTGTATACTCCCGGAGCGAGGCCGAGCATGAGGAGCACTTGAGGACTGTGCTACAACTTCTACGAGAGAAGAAGTTGTATGCCAAGCTGGTGAAGTGCGAGTTTTGGCTTCGGGAGGTAGCTTTCTTGGGCCATGTGATTTCCGCCGCTAGTGTGGCTGTAGACCCGGCGAAGATTGAGGCAGTTCGTGATTGGCCCCGACCGACGACTGTATCAGAGGTGCGCAGCTTCATGGGATTAGCTGGTTATTATCGTCGGTTTGTGGAAGGCTTTGCGAAGCTTTCCACACCCCTCACTCGGTTGACGCTTAAAGGGGTTAAGTTTATCTGGAGTGAGGACTGCCAGAGGAGCTTCGAGGAGCTGAAGAATAGACTGATGACCGCTCCTATCCTTTCCCTCCCTGTTATGGGGAAAGGATATGTGATCTACAGTGACGCATCGCACAGTGGACTTGGTTGCGTGTTGATGCAGGAAGGGAGGGTAATTGCTTATGCATCGAGACAGCTCAAGGATTACGAGAAGAATTACCCTACCCATGACTTGGAGCTTGCTGCCGTGGTGTTTGCACTGAAGCTTTGGCGCCATTACCTGTATGGGGAGCACTGTGAGATCTACACCGACCACAAGAGCCTAAAGTACCTGTTCACGCAGAAGGAGCTGAATTTGAGGCAGCGCAGATGGTTAGAGCTACTAAAGGATTATGATGTGGATATCCTTTACCATCCAGGCAAGGCCAATGTGGTTGCAGATGCTTTGAGTAGGAGAGCGGTGCAGAGTTTGTCCATGTTGATTACAGATCAGGCGCCACTATTAGAGGAGATGAGACGGCTCGAGATAGAGGTTGTGTCCCCTGGGGTCTCTGCTAGACTGACGTCTTTAGTCGTGCAGCCCACTCTGCTGGACAGGATCAGGGAGAAACAGAGTGAGGACCCCCACTTGACCAGGATTCGAGATCAGATTCCGAGTGATCAGTCAGGGGACTTTACAGTGGATGCTTCGGGAGTACTAAGGTATAGGGACCGAGCATGTGTACCGGTGGATGCTAAGATCAGAGAGCAGATATTGCAAGAGGCCCATTATACACCTTATACCCTTCATCCTGGTGGGACTAAGATGTATAAGGACCTCAAACCACGGGTTTAGTTGGAATTCTGGACTCTCCTTTGAACTGTTGTGGAACCGTTTTGCGACCAAGGGGATTCGGGGGTGACTTAAGTTTGCCTTGTTCCTGGGCAGACCGTCGGGGCTCGCGGGTATTTTTGGATAATAAAGCCCGCGAAACGAAGACCGGCGGCGCGATCGGATCTGATTTCCGACCCCGGAATCTCCCGGAATAATTTTCTGAAGTTTGTAGCAGCTCGGGTGTTCAGCACGTCTAATTAGGGGTAAACCAGACCCGGGTTATTTAATTTAACCTATCTTAATTGGGTAATTTAACTTAATCTATTTATTTGGGTAATTTAATTTAATCTATTTAAATTGGTAATTTAATCTAATCTAAACTTGATTTACATCCGATTGGGTTCAGACCCAATTACGCCAAATCGTCTATTAAATAAGGGTTGGGGGGGTTAGGTTTGGGAACCCTATTTCCCTCCTCTCTCTTTTTGGCGTGAGTTGCCCCGAGCGTGGACGAAGAACGCTCTCCCCGAAACCCTTCCCCTTGATCGGCGTGGAGCATCGTGACGAAGCAACCGAGAGGGGGGAAGAACACCGCACGCTTTCTACCGGAACCGGGCACGCAAGAACGGACGATCCTCCTCCTCTCAACCATCGTCGTCGAAACCGAGGTGAGACGAAGTTCTTCAGTTAGTTGTCTTCTTGGGGTTCTTGATCGTCCCTTCGGCGAGGAGGGAACGCACGCTTCTTGTTTTGTTCTTGATCGGGCAAGGGAGAGGAAATCCTTGGAATCGTCGGGGCGGGATTTCCCTTCGTCTTGTACCGCGAGCGAGGTAATTTTGGGGACCAAACGGGAGGCCGCCGCCGCCGTGGTTAAACGGGAGGCCGCCGCCGCCGTCACCGTGTTCACGAGGTCATCGCCGGAGCCGCCGTGATCGCGGGGTCGCGACCGGAGCCGAAAACGGACGCGATATTGGGGTTTTCTGGCCGCGGTCCACCCGTCCGGGTGCACCCGGTGCACGCCGCACCGGCCCGGGGCCGCGAACCCGGCGCACGGAGCTGTGCGCCAGGCCGCGCGGTCCACCGGGCCGGCGTGCGCCCGGCGCACGCCCTTGCGGCCCGGGGACGCGGACCCGGCGCACGGCCCGGTGCGCCAGGCCGCCCGGTGCACGCCCGGGCGTGCACCCGGCGTACGCCACAGCAACGCGGGGCCGTGGACCCGGCGCGCGCCCGCACCCGTGCGCGGCCCAGCCCATGACGGCGCTGGTCCACCGCGCCGCGTGCTCCCGGCCCACGCCCATGCCGCCGCCGCCGTGGACCCGGTCCACGGTTGGACCTGTGCACCCGCTTCCAGAAAAAGGGCCCAGGAGCTCCGTTTTTAGCCCGTTTCGCACCATTTTTGAGTGTTTTTAACCACGAAGACGTTTTTAACAAGTATCATTTTTATTGTAGCGGTCTGGGCACACAGCGAGGGCATTTTAGTTGGAGTTCCGCACGCCTTCTCCTTCGCACAGAGGTGGGTTGTTGCTTTAAGTCCTTGCTTTTAATTCTATTAAATTGGGTGGGGTCAATCCTGGTGCGTACTTGGGTTAAAGATCGAAGGGTGATAGACATTACTTGTTTGACTGTGCTAACGTTTAAAACAAAGAGAAAAAGAAAATATAGAAAAGAGGGGATGTTCTAAACTTCATATGGATCTCGTGCTTGGATTGAAACAGTGTGGGTTTGATTTTGAAAGTTCTAGCATTTAGTTCTATCATGTTGGACGGGGACAAGCAAGTGCGTACGTGGGTTGAGTGGGGTGTTTAGCGTCGATCCCCGAGGACCGTTTACTTTAAATATTACCTATTATCGTTCCACTTTAAATGCTACCGGTTATCGTTACTCTAGATGTTACATGTTACCGCTTTACTTCGATTATACTTGTTAGTAGGGTACTTTTATTACACATGCTACTATCTTGCTCTTGTTCATTACTACTATCTTGCTCTTGTTCATACATCATGGTTACTTGGCTCGAGGCTGCAGCACGCGCACCCGCGGTTTGGCCACCGCAAAGGGTGCGCTTTTCCGGAAAAGTGGTCGATGACCCGTGTAGACCCACGAGGTGACGTAGTGGGGGCTCCCGTAGGTGGGGAGTTTGAGGCGCCGAGGTGCGAGCGTTGAGACCCGTCGGGGTAGGTGCCCGACGGGGTTACCGAGATAGGTGCTCGGATGGGACGCCGGGGTAGGTGCCCGGATTTTTGGTTGTGCAGGTGTGCGAGGTTTATCTCCCGTGTTGGGGGAATGGTTGCTCCGGATAGTTTACGGTTGGATGCACTTATTACTTTCCTGCTTACTATCGCTTTTATATTGTCGCTGACTTCCCACTTTGTGACAGGGTCCTTAGGGAGGGGGAGAGTAGCCGACGGTGAGGACGAGGCTGGAGTTTCGGGTCTTTGGAGACCCCGTTTGCACTTCCTCCTTTACTTCCCGCTTTACATTTACTAGTGTAGTCTCGTGCGTGGTTCTCGATACCCTCGTGGGGTCGGTGTGGATGTCGATAAACTTCTACTTATTTACTAAAATGTCTTTCTTCTCTCTGTTGGCCGCTTTTAAAAAGAAAAAAAAAAGAAAAGAAAAAGGGATTGCGAAAACTGTTTTTAAACCTCAGTGTCGTGTGGGCACTGTCTTCAAAACCCTGTGGTTTTATGTTGTTTTCGAAATGGACTTAAAAAAAATTCTAGGCGCCGAGTGGGCGCTGTTTCTTTAAAACCATGGATTTATCCTTTCAAATTGACCGGCCGTGTGAATACTTCTGTCTTGTGAGCATGTAGACCTATATGTATGATTTTGGAACTGTTGTGATTGAATTGTGGATTGTGATGGAACATTGTACAATTACGACGCCGTGCATATACAGGGGAGACTCTGTCCGTGTGCAGAGTGACCCTGTGTATGCGGCGGGTCTGGGCACGCACCGGGGGGAAGAGCTTTTCAAAAAAAAAAATTGATACGGGTTAAATACGTACTTTTGGTGAACTACTTCCGCTAAACAGAAACCCCCGGGGCGTGACAGATTAAGATGGTATCAGAGACTGCTTTCAATCACAACAGTAAGTGCCGACATCCACGGGGATACCCCACTTGACTACAAATAAATGAAATGGGAAAGGAATAGGAGAGAAGAACGTGAGTGATCGGGGAGGGGAAATAGTCTAAGTCCTTTCTCTCGATGAGTGGTTCTTTTCTGGGTTAGCGAAAACTAGAGCTAACCTGTGTGTGTGCGTGATAGGTATGGCCCGTACTAGATCGTCAGCCGAGGACACGGGGGCGGATGCGGCAGCGACGACGGCCGCGGAGAATCAACTCTTGCGGCAACAATTGCGAGAGATGGCGGGGCAGCTGGCAACCCTCGCGGACCACGTGCGTCAGTTGACGCAACAGCAACAAGCAGCGACGGTGACCGTCGCCCCGGCCCCTCCACTGGGGCCAACGCCGGCATTGGGACCGCAAGTGACGGGGGTCTGGACAGGAGTGGCCCCTCCATCGACTGCCGCAGCCGGGGTACCGCCAACCCAGGCAGCGGCGCCAGCAGCAGCACCCGCGACAGCAACTACGGAGCAGGCGCCGGGGACCCTCGGCGGGGGTGTCCCAGTTGCAACCGTGCTGACGTCCTCCCCGGCAGTGGCTGCCGCCGCCACGGGGGAGGGGTCGGTTCCGCAGACTGAGCGGGACCGGGTGCGGGCCAACTTGAGGGATTTCAAGAAACACGATCCGCCCATGTTCGAAGGGGACACGACCGATCCATGGGTCGTCGAGAAATGGGTGGGATCAATGGAGAAATTGTTTGAAGATTTACTCATGGAGGACCACGAGCGGGTTCCCTTAGCAGTCCACTTCCTGGAAGGGAACGCCCGCTTGTGGTGGAAGACGGTGCGCCCCGACCCTACAAAGAGTACCGCACTCCCGTCCTGGACGACATTCAAACAAGAGCTGTTCGGGGCCTTCTTTACCAATAGCGTCAAAAAGAAATTGGAGGATGACTTGAACCATATTCAGCAGGGGAGCAGAACAGTCATGGAGTACCAACGTGAATTCGTGAGACTCGCTAACTGTGTCCCATTCGTCATAAGGGACGAATCCCACAAGGCGCAACTCTTTGTCGATGGCCTGCGGAGCAACATTTTCGAGGTGGTGCAAGCAGCCGATTTGCACACCTTCCAGAAAGTGGTCGACAGGGCCACTACGGTGGAGCGCGGGTTCGCGGTCACGCGCGCCAGAAGGGAGGATTCGGTACGGCAAGAAGATAGGAAGCGACAGCCGCAGAACTTTGGGGAAGGCTCTTCTAGTGGGAGCCGGCCCCCAAAACGTTGGAGACCACAGGCGGGACCTCGGAACGCGCCGACGGGAGGACCAAGACCGGGGGATGGACCATGTGTGATTTGCGCGGGCCCGCACCGTGTGGACGACTGCCCCCTGCGGCGCGATCACTGCTACCGCTGCGGCAAGCAGGGGCACTTCCGCCACAACTGCCCCTTGATCCTGGGAGCGGTCACTTCAGCGGCTTCAGCACCAGCACCACAACACTCTGGACGGGGAAAGGCTCCTTCGGGGTCTACTCGATGACCCGCCGGGAGTCAGACCCACCGGAGGACGCGCTTGCAGGTATCACCTCTGTTTCAAACTCCCATGCTAGAACTTTGTTTGACACCGGAGCAACACATTCTTTCATATCTTATGACTTCGTGTTCGTGCATGACCTTGAGGGAGTGCCCCCCCCCCCGACCTCTTTACCCCCGCCCGGGTTTGAGTTTCGAGGACGAAACTCGTTTTTAAGAGGTGAGTGGTGTGATAACCGCGGGTTTAGTTGTCCTTCTGGACTCTCCTTTGAACTGTTATGGAACCGTTTTGCGACCAAGGGGATTCGGGGGTGACTTAATTTTGCCTTGTTCCTGGGCAGACCGTCGGGGCTCGCGGGTATTTTTGGATAATAAAGCCCGCGAAACGAAGACCGGCGGCGCGATCGGATCTGATTTCCGACCCCGGAATCTCCCGGAATAATTTTCTGAAGTTTGTAGCAGCTCGGGTGTTCAGCACGTCTAATTAGGGGTAAACCAGACCCGGGTTATTTAATTTAACCTATCTTAATTGGGTAATTTAACTTAATCTATTTTATTTGGGTAATTTAATTTAATCTATTTAAATTGGTAATTTAATCTAATCTAAACTTGATTTACATCCGATTGGGTTCAGACCCAATTACGCCAAATCGTCTATTAAATAAGGGTTGGGGGGGTTAGGTTTGGGAACCCTATTTCCCTCCTCTCTCTTTTTGGCGTGAGTTGCCCCGAGCGTGGACGAAGAACGCTCTCCCCCAAACCCTTCCCCTTGATCGGCGTGGAGCATCGTGACGAAGCAACCGAGAGGGGGGAAGAACACCGCACGCTTTCTACCGGAACCGGGCACGCAAGAACGGACGATCCTCCTCCTCTCAACCATCGTCGTCGAAACCGAGGTGAGACGAAGTTCTTCAGTTAATTGTCTTTTGGGGTTCTTGATCGTCCCTTCGGCGAGGAGGGAACGCACGCTTCTTGTTTTGTTCTTGATCCGGGCAAGGGAGGGAAATCCTTGGAATCGTCGGGGCGGGATTTCCCTTCGTCTTGTACCGCGAGCGAGGCAATTTTGGGGACCAAACGGGAGGCCGCCGCCGCCGTGGTTAAACGGGAGGCCGCCGCCGCCGTCACCGTGTTCACGAGGTCATCGCCGGAGCCGCCGTGATCGCGGGGTCGCGACCGGAGCCGAAAACGGACGCGATATTGGGGTTTTCTGGCCGCGGTCCACCCGTCCGGGTGCACCCGGTGCACGCCGCACCGGCCCGGGGCCGCGAACCCGGCGCACGGAGCTGTGCGCCAGGCCGCGCGGTCCACCGGGCCGGCGTGCGCCCGGCGCACGCCCTTGCGGCCCGGGGACGCGGACCCGGCGCACGGCCCGGTGCGCCAGGCCGCGCGGTGCACGCCCGGGCGTGCACCCGGCGTACGCCACAGCAACGCGGGGCCGTGGACCCGGCGCGCGCCCGCACCCGTGCGCGGCCCGGCCCAAGACGGCGCTGGTCCACCGCGCCGCGTGCTCCCGGCCCACGCCCATGCCGCCGCCGCCGTGGACCCGGTCCAAGGTTGGACCCGTGCACCCGTTTCCAGAAAAAAGGGCCCAGGAGCTCCGTTTTTAGCCCGTTTCGCACCATTTTTGAGTGTTTTTAACCACGAAGACGTTTTTAACAAGTATCATTTTATTGTAGCGGTCTGGGCACACAGCGAGGGCATTTTAGTTGGAGTTCCGCACGCCTTCTCCTTCGCACAGAGGTGGGTTGTTGCTTTAAGTCCTTGCTTTTAATTCTATTAAATTGGGTGGGGTCAATCCTGGTGCGTACTTGGGTTAAAGATCGAAGGGTGATAGACATTACTTGTTTGACTGTGCTAACGTTTAAAACAAAGAGAAAAAGAAAATATAGAAAAAGAGGGGATGTTCTAAACTTCATATGGATCTCGTGCTTGGATTGAAACAGTGTGGGTTTGATTTTGAAAGTTCTAGCATTTAGTTCTATCATGTTGGACGGGGACAAGCAAGTGCGTACGTGGGTTGAGTGGGGTGTTTAGCGTCGATCCCCGAGGACCGTTTACTTTAAATATTACCTATTATCGTTCCACTTTAAATGCTACCGGTTATCGTTACTCTAGATGTTACATGTTACCGCTTTACTTCGATTATACTTGTTAGTAGGGTACTTTGATTACACATGCTACTATCTTGCTCTTGTTCATTACTACTATCTTGCTCTTGTTCATACATCATGGTTACTTGGCTCGAGGCTGCAGCACGCGCACCCGCGGTTTGGCCACCGCAAAGGGTGCGCTTTTCCGGAAAAGTGGTCGATGACCCGTGTAGACCCACGAGGTGACGTAGTGGGGGCTCCCGTAGGTGGGGAGTTTGAGGCGCCGAGGTGCGAGCGTTGAGACCCGTCGGGGTAGGTGCCCGACGGGGTTACCGAGGTAGGTGCTCGGATGGGACGCCGGGGTAGGTGCCCGGATTTTGGTTGTGCAGGTGTGCGAGGTTTATCTCCCGTGTTGGGGGAATGGTTGCTCCGGATAGTTTACGGTTGGATGCACTTATTACTTTCCTGCTTACTATCGCTTTTATATTGTCGCTGACTTCCCACTTTGTGACAGGGTCCTTAGGGAGGGGGAGAGTAGCCGACGGTGAGGACGAGGCTGGAGTTTCGGGTCTTTGGAGACCCCGTTTGCACTTCCTCCTTTACTTCCCGCTTTACATTTACTAGTGTAGTCTCGTGCGTGGTTCTCGATACCCTCGTGGGGTCGGTGTGGATGTCGATAAACTTCTACTTATTTACTAAAATGTCTTTCTTCTCTCTGTTGGCCGCTTTTAAAAAGAAAAAAAAAAGAAAAGAAAAAGGGATTGCGAAAACTGTTTTTAAACCTCAGTGTCGTGTGGGCACTGTCTTCAAAACCCTGTGGTTTTATGTTGTTTTCGAAATGGACTTAAAAAAATTCTAGGCGCCGAGTGGGCGCTGTTTCTTTAAAACCATGGATTTATCCTTTCAAATTGACCGGCCGTGTGAATACTTCTGTCTTGTGAGCATGTAGACCTATATGTATGATTTTGGAACTGTTGTGATTGAATTGTGGATTGTGATGGAACATTGTACAATTACGACGCCGTGCATATACAGGGGAGACTCTGTCCGTGTGCAGAGTGACCCTGTGTATGCGGCGGGTCTGGGCACGCACCGGGGGGAAGAGCTTTTCAAAAAAAAAAATTGATACGGGTTAAATACGTACTTTTGGTGAACTACTTCCGCTAAACAGAAACCCCCGGGGCGTGACAGATTAAGATGGTATCAGAGACTGCTTTCAATCACAACAGTAAGTGCCGACATCCACGGGGATACCCCACTTGACTACAAATAAATGAAATGGGAAAGGAATAGGAGAGAAGAACGTGAGTGATCGGGGAGGGGAAATAGTCTAAGTCCTTTCTCTCGATGAGTGGTTCTTTTCTGGGTTAGCGAAAACTAGAGCTAACCTGTGTGTGTGTGTGATAGGTATGGCCCGTACTAGATCGTCAGCCGAGGACACGGGGGCGGATGCGGCAGCGACGACGGCCGCGGAGAATCAACTCTTGCGGCAACAATTGCGAGAGATGGCGGGGCAGCTGGCAACCCTCGCGGACCACGTGCGTCAGTTGACGCAACAGCAACAAGCAGCGACGGTGACCGTCGCCCCGGCCCCTCCACTGGGGCCAACGCCGGCATTGGGACCGCAAGTGACGGGGGTCTGGACAGGAGTGGCCCCTCCATCGACTGCCGCAGCCGGGGTACCGCCAACCCAGGCAGCGGCGCCAGCAGCAGCACCCGCGACAGCAACTACGGAGCAGGCGCCGGGGACCCTCGGCGGGGGTGTCCCAGTTGCAACCGTGCTGACGTCCTCCCCGGCAGTGGCTGCCGCCGCCACGGGGGAGGGGTCGGTTCCGCAGACTGAGCGGGACCGGGTGCGGGCCAACTTGAGGGATTTCAAGAAACACGATCCGCCCATGTTCGAAGGGGACACGACCGATCCATGGGTCGTCGAGAAATGGGTGGGATCAATGGAGAAATTGTTTGAAGATTTACTCATGGAGGACCACGAGCGGGTTCCCTTAGCAGTCCACTTCCTGGAAGGGAACGCCCGCTTGTGGTGGAAGACGGTGCGCCCCGACCCTACAAAGAGTACCGCACTCCCGTCCTGGACGACATTCAAACAAGAGCTGTTCGGGGCCTTCTTTACCAATAGCGTCAAAAAGAAATTGGAGGATGACTTGAACCATATTCAGCAGGGGAGCAGAACAGTCATGGAGTACCAACGTGAATTCGTGAGACTCGCTAACTGTGTCCCATTCGTCATAAGGGACGAATCCCACAAGGCGCAACTCTTTGTCGATGGCCTGCGGAGCAACATTTTCGAGGTGGTGCAAGCAGCCGATTTGCACACCTTCCAGAAAGTGGTCGACAGGGCCACTACGGTGGAGCGCGGGTTCGCGGTCACGCGCGCCAGAAGGGAGGATTCGGTACGGCAAGAAGATAGGAAGCGACAGCCGCAGAACTTTGGGGAAGGCTCTTCTAGTGGGAGCCGGCCCCCAAAACGTTGGAGACCACAGGCGGGACCTCGGAACGCGCCGACGGGAGGACCAAGACCGGGGGATGGACCATGTGTGATTTGCGCGGGCCCGCACCGTGTGGACGACTGCCCCCTGCGGCGCGATCACTGCTACCGCTGCGGCAAGCAGGGGCACTTCCGCCACAACTGCCCCTTGATCCTGGGAGCGGTCACTTCAGCGGCTTCAGCACCAGCACCACAACACTCTGGACGGGGAAAGGCTCCTTCGGGGTCTACTCGATGACCCGCCGGGAGTCAGACCCACCGGAGGACGCGCTTGCAGGTATCACCTCTGTTTCAAACTCCCATGCTAGAACTTTGTTTGACACCGGAGCAACACATTCTTTCATATCTTATGACTTCGTGTTCGTGCATGACCTTGAGGGAGTGCCCCCCCCCCCGACCTCTTTACCCCCGCCCGGGTTTGAGTTTCGAGGACGAAACTCGTTTTTAAGAGGTGAGTGGTGTGATAACCGCGGGTTTAGTTGTCCTTCTGGACTCTCCTTTGAACTGTTATGGAACCGTTTTGCGACCAAGGGGATTCGGGGGTGACTTAATTTTGCCTTGTTCCTGGGCAGACCGTCGGGGCTCGCGGGTATTTTTGGATAATAAAGCCCGCGAAACGAAGACCGGCGGCGCGATCGGATCTGATTTCCGACCCCGGAATCTCCCGGAATAATTTTCTGAAGTTTGTAGCAGCTCGGGTGTTCAGCACGTCTAATTAGGGGTAAACCAGACCCGGGTTATTTAATTTAACCTATCTTAATTGGGTAATTTAACTTAATCTATTTTATTTGGGTAATTTAATTTAATCTATTTAAATTGGTAATTTAATCTAATCTAAACTTGATTTACATCCGATTGGGTTCAGACCCAATTACGCCAAATCGTCTATTAAATAAGGGTTGGGGGGGTTTAGGTTTGGGAACCCTATTTCCCTCCTCTCTCTTTTTGGCGTGAGTTGCCCCGAGCGTGGACGAAGAACGCTCTCCCCCAAACCCTTCCCCTTGATCGGCGTGGAGCATCGTGACGAAGCAACCGAGAGGGGGGAAGAACACCGCACGCTTTCTACCGGAACCGGGCACGCAAGAACGGACGATCCTCCTCCTCTCAACCATCGTCGTCGAAACCGAGGTGAGACGAAGTTCTTCAGTTAGTTGTCTTCTTGGGGTTCTTGATCGTCCCTTCGGCGAGGAGGGAACGCACGCTTCTTGTTTTGTTCTTGATCCGGGCAAGGGAGGGGAAATCCTTGGAATCGTCGGGGCGGGATTTCCCTTCGTCTTGTACCGCGAGCGAGGCAATTTTGGGGACCAAACGGGAGGCCGCCGCCGCCGTGGTTAAACGGGAGGCCGCCGCCGCCGTCACCGTGTTCACGAGGTCATCGCCGGAGCCGCCGTGATCGCGGGGTCGCGACCGGAGCCGAAAACGGACGCGATATTGGGGTTTTCTGGCCGCGGTCCACCCGTCCGGGTGCACCCGGTGCACGCCGCACCGGCCCGGGGCCGCGAACCCGGCGCACGGAGCTGTGCGCCAGGCCGCGCGGTCCACCGGGCCGGCGTGCGCCCGGCGCACGCCCTTGCGGCCCGGGGACGCGGACCCGGCGCACGGCCCGGTGCGCCAGGCCGCGCGGTGCACGCCCGGGCGTGCACCCGGCGTACGCCACAGCAACGCGGGGCCGTGGACCCGGCGCGCGCCCGCACCCGTGCGCGGCCCGGCCCAAGACGGCGCTGGTCCACTGCGCCGCGTGCTCCCGGCCCACGCCCATGCCGCCGCCGCCGTGGACCCGGTCCACGGTTGGACCTGTGCACCCGCTTCCAGAAAAAGGCCCAGGAGCTCCGTTTTTAGCCCGTTTCGCACCATTTTTGAGTGTTTTTAACCACGAAGACGTTTTTAACAAGTATCATTTTATTGTAGCGGTCTGGGCACACAGCGAGGGCATTTTAGTTGGAGTTCCGCACGCCTTCTCCTTCGCACAGAGGTGGGTTGTTGCTTTAAGTCCTTGCTTTTAATTCTATTAAATTGGGTGGGGTCAATCCTGGTGCGTACTTGGGTTAAAGATCGAAGGGTGATAGACATTACTTGTTTGACTGTGCTAACGTTTAAAACAAAGAGAAAAAGAAAATATAGAAAAGAGGGGATGTTCTAAACTTCATATGGATCTCGTGCTTGGATTGAAACAGTGTGGGTTTGATTTTGAAAGTTCTAGCATTTAGTTCTATCATGTTGGACGGGGACAAGCAAGTGCGTACGTGGGTTGAGTGGGGTGTTTAGCGTCGATCCCCGAGGACCGTTTACTTTAAATATTACCTATTATCGTTCCACTTTAAATGCTACCGTTATCGTTACTCTAGATGTTACATGTTACCGCTTTACTTCGATTATACTTGTTAGTAGGGTACTTTGATTACACATGCTACTATCTTGCTCTTGTTCATTACTACTATCTTGCTCTTGTTCATACATCATGGTTACTTGGCTCGAGGCTGCAGCACGCGCACCCGCGGTTTGGCCACCGCAAAGGGTGCGCTTTTCCGGAAAAGTGGTCGATGACCCGTGTAGACCCACGAGGTGACGTAGTGGGGGCTCCCGTAGGTGGGGAGTTTGAGGCGCCGAGGTGCGAGCGTTGAGACCCGTCGGGGTAGGTGCCCGACGGGGTTACCGAGATAGGTGCTCGGATGGGACGCCGGGGTAGGTGCCCGGATTTTTGGTTGTGCAGGTGTGCGAGGTTTATCTCCCGTGTTGGGGGAATGGTTGCTCCGGATAGTTTACGGTTGGATGCACTTATTACTTTCCTGCTTACTATCGCTTTTAGATTGTCGCTGACTTCCCACTTTGTGACAGGGTCCTTAGGGAGGGGGAGAGTAGCCGACGGTGAGGACGAGGCTGGAGTTTCGGGTCTTTGGAGACCCCGTTTGCACTTCCTCCTTTACTTCCCGCTTTACATTTACTAGTGTAGTCTCGTGCGTGGTTCTCGATACCCTCGTGGGGTCGGTGTGGATGTCGATAAACTTCTACTTATTTACTAAAATGTCTTTCTTCTCTATGTTGGCCGCTTTTAAAAAGAAAAAAAAAGAAAAGAAAAAGGGATTGCGAAAACTGTTTTTAAACCTCAGTGTCGTGTGGGCACTGTCTTCAAAACCCTGTGGTTTTATGTTGTTTTCGAAATGGACTTAAAAAAAATTCTAGGCGCCGAGTGGGCGCTGTTTTCTTTAAAACCATGGATTTATCCTTTCAAATTGACCGGCCGTGTGAATACTTCTGTCTTGTGAGCATGCAGACCTCTATGTATGATTTTGGAACTGTTGTGATTGAATTGTGGATTGTGATGGAACATTGTACAATTACGACGCCGTGCATATACAGGGGAGACTCTGTCCGTGTGCAGAGTGACCCTGTGTATGCGGCGGGTCTGGGCACGCACCGGGGGGAAGAGCTTTTCAAAAAAAAAAAATTGATACGGGTTAAATACGTACTTTTGGTGAACTACTTCCGCTAAACAGAAACCCCCGGGGCGTGACAAAGGACCTCAAGACACACTTCTGGTGGAACGGTATGAAGAGGGACATTGGGAGGTTTGTGGCTCAGTGTCTAACTTGTCAGCAGGTGAAAGCCGAGCATCGGGTGCCAGCTGGCAAGTTACAGAGTCTCCTGTTACGGAATTTGAGTTGGCGTATTTCGTGAAAGTATTGAGTCTTGAAGATTGAAGATGAAAAACTTTGGATCATATACCTCAATCTCAAGAAAGAAGAATTCAAAAGGATCAGGTATGTTTAACTAAAGATTTTTGGTGATCCGAATACTTCTTATAGTGTAGAAACACCTGGAAGAATGTTTTATTGCATAAACATCAAAAACTGGACATGGGACATGTTCAGGATCCGGATCGTGCTCGGCAATCCGGATCCCGAAGGGTGTTTGTTCATACACTGGTTCAATCCGGATCGCAGCATTTCATGATCCGGATCCCGAACACTGGTTTTACCTTTTGCTTGCACGATCCGGATCAGGATTTGCAATCCGGATCCCGAACGTGATGTTTGGTGAAACTGTATGAACGATCCGGATCGGGGACTACGATCCGGATCCCGAACAGGCATTTTTCTGGAAATCGTCTTTCTTGCTTCTGCGATCCGGATCGTCCAATTCCAATCCGGATCGCCGTCGTAAAATTTCCAGAAAAGGCAGTTTTTGATCCTTATCTTCTTCCAATGGTTTCTAACCTATAAATAGACCCTATATTCATTTCTAGGGCATCCACATAGATCGGCACAAATAGAAAAATATAGCCGAAAAGAAAAAATCCACATATAGAGAAGAAAGGAAATCAATAGATTTATTCTATGTTTCTTCATCTATATTGATTGATTTGATTCTAGGTTTTCCATACTCACATTTTGAGTAGAATCAAATCAATGAATACTTAGATGGTATTTCCGATCTATTTCTAATCTAAGTATTCGGCGGATCATCACCACCCAAACAAACAACGATTTACCCAAAATCGGCGCGTGGACTCGCGTGGCCTTGTGGATTCAAGGTGCAACTACGTTCGTGGATTCGAAGCGTGTATTGGGTGAAGACCGTGGATTCGGTCGGACGTCGTGGACTCGACGTTGGACGCTGTGGATTCAGCGTTGGGCGCGGATCGTGGATTCGAGAAGCGTCGTGGAGCGAGCGGAGAAGATCTACTAGGAGCGTATGGTAAAAGGTTGAGTCGTCTGTGAGTACGTTATATCACCTTGTACGTGTGTTAATTCTAGTGGATTTCGCCGTGTTATCGGTCCCGTGGTTTTTTACTCCGGTTTGGAGTTTTTCCACGTAAAAATCTTGCGTGTTCTTTTATTTTTCCGCATTGGGTTTTATTGCGCAATGATTTTTTGAGTGTTTATTGTTTACACCTATTCACCCCCCTCTAGGTGTTTTTTCCCCTATTTAGATCCAATTACTTATAACCCAACAAGTGGTATCAGAGCGGGAATAGGGTTGTAAACAATGGTTGAAGGTGGAAACATCAATCGACCCCCTTTCTTTGATGGAACAAATTATGCGTACTGGAAAGTACGGATGAAAGCCTTTTTAATTTCCATCGACGAAAGGGTGTGGCAATCAATTGAATTAGGATGGTCTAATCCAACTGAAATTATAGATGATGTTCGCACCTTAAAACCTAGGTCGAAATGGACCAAGGAAGAGATAGATTCATCTTCTTACAATGGCAAAGGAATTAATGCTCTATTTAATGCTTTGTCACAAACTGAGTTCTCTCGCGTCTCGGCATGTGAGACTGCGAAAGAAATCTGGGATGTTCTTCAAGTTACGCATGAGGGAACTAACCTTGTGAAGATTCAGAAACTGCAAATGCTTACGAGCAAGTTTGACTCTATCTCTATGGCAGAGAATGAATCTTTCACTGACTATTACACACGATTGCAAGACATCGTAAACTCATGTGCTAACTTGGGAGAGAAGATTCCAGAATTTAAAGTTGTAAGAAAAATTCTAAGAACTCTTCCTGAACGATTTCGCCCGAAGGTCGCAGCCATTGAAACAATTAAACACCCGGACGAAATGCGTGTAGAAGAATTAGTAGGTGCTTTACAAACTTATGAAATGACATTTCCTACTAACTATTCTTCTGGAAAGGCATCCTCTTCTAAGTCTTCAGGTTACGCATTGAAATCAACTAAAGAAGAAGACGCGGATTCATCCTCCTCGGACGACGACGAGAACCTTTCTATGGAGGACTTTGAGAAGCAGCTCGCTCTCTTGACAAGGAAGTTTCGCCGCAACTTTCGAAGGGGTAATTCAAGCAAAACTCCATCCTTCGGAAAGTCGAAGAAAGGCAAGGGTTCTTCAAGTTACAAGTCAAGAAAGCAAGAGAACTTCTCAAAGGATAAGAAAAGTTCAGAGGGACAAGTTCAGTGCTTCAAATGTCGAGGCTACGGCCACATTGCAACGGAGTGTCCCAACAAGAATCCGGCAAAGAAGAAGGCGATGCAAGTCGTCACTTGGGATGACAACTCCACGTCAAATGAGTCATCCTCAAGTGATGAAGAAGACAACGCGACAGCTTTCCACGCGTCCACCTCTTCACCCTTCATGTGCTTAATGGCAAGTACATCCGACTCACTGTCCAACTCCACTGTTGAAAAGATTGCAACGGACGATGAATCAGATGATTCGGAAGGTGAAGATTTTGCTCTAGCCTACCACAGACTTTTGAGGGATTCAAAGAAACTGGCTAAGCAAAACAAGGGGTTGAAAGGGAGATTGCAGGATCTCGAAGAAGAAGTAAAAAGGGTAACCTCTCTCTCAACCGATCTTGAAGTGGAAAGGGATAATCTGATTAAAACAAATGTTTCCCTTCAAGAGTCCAATGAGCAACTCGAGAAGAATTATATGGATATGGTGAACAAAGCGAATTACTTCTTGAAGCTCAACGGCGAGGCTCGACAGGAAAAATTGGAAATGACGGAGACCATACGCCAACTGAAGGATGACTTAAAGAGATTTTCTTCTGGAAGGAGTAAGTTGGACAGACTTCTTGGTCTTGGTCAAACAAATAAGTTCGGCCTCGGATACACTCAAACTGGAGACATTCCAAGTTCGAGTGGGACAGTATTTGTGCCTCAGTCGGTATCTCCTCCTCCGACACCGGAATTCACGACAAGCAACGACAACAAGCCTACTTCATCCTCCTCGGGATCGTCAAGATCTAAGGTATGTTTTCGTTGTGGCATTTCAGGGCACATAAGGAGAAATTGCAAGACGGAAGCCAAACGCACACCTCAAGCACCTCTTGCAATGACTACCAAAAGGCTATTCCTCGAAAATCAACTGCAATTCAATTGAAGGAAAAGAGCCTTGGTAGTCACCGCTCAAGACGACATCATCAAGGAGCAGCAATTCTTCAAGCAAGACGCTCTCACCTAGGAGATCAACTTCACGATCATTACCGACGCACTCCAAAAAGGTTTGGGTGCGCAAAGGTGAAATTTTCCCTTGTCTTGCTACCAATGTTTCCTTGCATGCATATGATAGTTCGTCTTGGTATCTGGATAGCGGGTGTTCCCGTCATATGACCGGTGACAAAAACTGTTTTCAAACATTTGAGAAAAACTCCGGAGGACTTGTTGTTTTCGGAGATGGTCGGTCTTCCAAAATTGTTGGAAAGGGAACGGTAGCTATTCCAGATGGCCCGGTTCTAAATAATGTGTTATTTGTTCATGGCCTTAAGACTAACCTCATAAGCATAAGTCAACTTTGTGATAGTGGTTATTCAGTTAATTTTTCATCTGATAAATGCACTGTAACTGACAGAACCATGCTTTCTTTTTAAAAGGGGTTAGATCAGAAAACAATTGTTATGTAGTTCCTCTAAGATTTCTGAAAAATGTAACCTAGCATCTTTGAAAAATGAAACACTTTGGCATGAAAGGCTAGGTCACATAAACTTTAAGGAACTTGCTAGAATTTCGAACAAAGATGTGGTCAAGGGGGTTCCGAAACTTTCTTTTGAACAAAACCTTGTGTGTGGCGGTTGCCAAAAGGGAAAACAGTCTAGGACTGCACACAAGAACTTGAACCACATAGGTACAAAACGGCCTTTGGAACTTTTGCATATGGACTTAATGGGGCCAACTCGTCAACCATCTCTGGGAGGTAAATGGTATATTTTCTTATTGGTTGATGATTTTTCTAGATATACTTGGGTAGCATTTTTAAAAGAAAAAGCTGATACCTTTGATTCTTTTCTCGAAATCTGCAATCGTATTATGATTGAAAAGAATGAAAGGATTACTCGAGTTAGGAGTGATAGAGGTGGGGAATTCATAAATTCCAAATTCATTGATTTTTGCACTTCTAACGGCATTAAACATGAATTCTCTGCACCTTACACACCTCAACAAAATGGTGTAGTCGAGCGCAAAAACAGGGTCGTACAGGAAATGGCACGTGTTATGCTTCACAGCCGGAACTTACCTTTTTATTTTTGGGCTGAAGCGGTGAACACTGCTGTTTATGTTATTAATCGCGTGTATTTGCGCCCGGGGACATTGAATACACCATATGAACTTTGGTTTTGTAGAAAACCTAACATCAAATATTTTCGTATCTTTGGGAGTCGGTGTTTTATTTTACGTGATCGCGAAAATCTTGGAAAATTTGACTCTCGAAGTGACGAAGGGATTTTCTTAGGTTATTCTACAAACAGCAGAGCATATCGAGTTTTTAACTTAGAATCTAAGACGATCGTAGAATCGATAAATGTTAAGGTAGATGAAGCTTTTCACTTTGAATCTGAAAAATCTACCCTCGATATCTCTCTTGATGATGATACACCTGCTAATGCATCTTCTTCTAACAATTCTTTCGATAATAATGTTGATGCATCTAACGGTTCTTCAAGTTATCTGATGTGCAGGAATCATCTCGTGTACCTCCGTCTACTCCTCTACCTCAAACGTTACGCATCTCCAAGGATCACCCTGAATCGAACATCATTGGAGATCCACAAGAAGGAGTTAGAACACGGAGACAATTGGTTTGCGGATTTGCATGCTATGTATCTCAAATCGAACCAAAGAATGTTGATGAAGCTCTCCAAGATGACTACTGGATTAAAGCAATGCAGGAAGAGCTCCATCAATTCGAGCGAAACAAAGTCTGGGAATTAACGAAGCCTCCGAAGCAACACAATGTGATAGGTACCAAATGGATCTTCAAGAACAAGAAAAATGAAGAAGGTACTATCATCAGGAACAAAGCAAGGTTAGTTGCTCAAGGCTACTCTCAAGTAGAAGGTATAGACTTTGATGAAACTTTCGCCCCTGTAGCTAGACTCGAGTCCATTCGTATATTGTTTGCGATTGCTTGTCATTTTAAAATCAAATTATTTCAAATGGACGTTAAGAGCGCCTTTTTAAATGGGTTTTTAAATGAGGAAGTTTATGTGGCTCAACCGAAAGGTTTTGTGGATCATAAACTACCTAACCATGTTTTTCGTCTGAAAAAGGCTCTTTACGGTCTGAAACAAGCACCGCGAGCATGGTACGAAAGGTTGACAAAGCACCTTTTGGAAAAGGGCTACACTCGAGGGGGAGCTGACAGGACTCTCTTTGTGAAGCATTATCAAAACAATTTCATAGTTGCTCAAATCTATGTCGATGACATTGTTTTTGGAGCAACAAGAGATAATGATGCTTCTAAATTCGCGGAGACCATGGAAAGCGAATTTGAGATGTCCATGATGGGCGAATTGACTTATTTTCTTGGATTACAAGTTAAACAAAACGATGAAGGAATTCACTTGTGTCAATCCAAGTATGCACTGGAGTTGGTCAAAAAGTTTGATCTTGAAAATTCTAAGGATTTTCCGACTCCAATGGGAACTAGCCATAAGGGACTTGGAAGTGAATCACATAGTGAGAATGTAGACGAGAAACTGTATCGCAGTATGATTGGAAGTCTACTATATCTCACGGCTAGTCGCCCGGATATATCCTTCAGTGTTGGGATTTGTGCGAGATATCAATCAGCACCGAAGGAGGTTCACCTGAAAGCGGTGAAACGGATCATCCGGTATATCAAAGGTACAATCAATTTCGGAATTTGGTATCCTATGGGAACGACTTTGGATATTGTTGGATACTCAGATGCCGATTGGGCTGGATCAGTGGATGACCGGAAAAGCACGAGTGGTGCATGCTTCTATCTTGGCCATTGCCTTGTTGCATGGCACAGTAAAAAGCAGAACTGCATAGCACTCTCGACTGCCGAAGCGGAGTACATTTCTGCAGGAAGTTGTTCAACCCAATTGATTTGGATGAAAAGCGTGTTGAGCGATTTCCGGATTTCAGCATCTTCGGTAACCATTTTATGTGACAACACTAGTGCTATTAACATTTCAAAAAACCCTGTGTTGCACTCTAGAACAAAACATATTGAACTTAGATATCATTTTCTTAGAGAGCTAGTTGAATCAAATATTCTTCAACTGTCATATATTTCAACTGAGGATCAATTAGCTGATATCTTAACAAAACCTTTGGATCAAAAACGTTTTATTCACTTGCGTAAAGCAATTGGCATGCTTTCCTTGAAATAAACTCTTTTTGAAACCTTTGCTTAGGTTAGGTTTTGTTTTTGTTTTGTTCTTTATCTATGTTTTGTACATAGGACATTAATTGAGCATAAATCATAATTGACTTTAATTGCATCCTTTTATGCATTTAGAAATTTATTATGCTTTTGATATCATAATATTTCAATGTTGCAATGATCATTTACGTTAATTAAACCATCTTTTAAGTGATCAAAGTCAATTTCTCTCTCAATGATCTCTTGGTATAGTCATTATCATATTTGATTGCTTAGTCGAGTATGAATGCGAGATCAATTTTTGGTTGAATACCTTATATATTAAATAATTGATAGCCAATTGAGGGGGAGTCAAAGAAATGTAAAATGCTCAAAAGATGTGGAAAGAGTTACATCCCAATGAGGAGTGTGAAAACTACCACCACATGGAGAAAATGAAAGAAAGAAAAAGATACTCCATGAATGCAAAGCAAATTTTTGTTTTAAAAATGTTGATGAAATGCATATTGAAATACTTGACTCAGTCGTATTTCATGGTTGGTATAAGGTGGGATTTTTGATAAAAGATGCTCAAAGAGCCACTCCTTCAACAGATTGTCTAGATATATTATCTAACTTATCTGGGATTTCAAACATCTATTGATCTTGGTATTTCATTTTCTTTACCAAAATTGATGATTTGATAAAGGCATTACACATAAGATCAGGATAGATGTAATTGAAGTTGTTCAACTTTAAGTGTTTTAATTTTCGTAAATTTTCGTTTCATTTTTGAGTATTTTTGATAGATGTTGCATAATCTATTTCTTGTTGTATGAAACGATGATTTTTGTTTAAAGTTGACATGGTAAAGTGCTTACATACTTTTTCTGGATTTTATGGAATTTTTTCAAAATTTTCTGGAGAAAAAGTTGAAGCCGATCCGGATCGGAGTAAGTGATCCGGATCCCGAACGCAGGATTCTTCCTGCGGGTAGCCGATCCGGATCACATTCTCGATCCGATCCGGATCACGGCTAGGGTTTTTATAAGAACAAAGAGGATTTGATTTCTTTTACCCTAATCTTTTGTTCTCAAGTCTCTAGAGCTTCTCTCTCTAGATTTCTTGCATCTTGGAGCTTCCAAACTCAAAGTTCTTCAATTCAAGTAAGTTTTATTGATCAAATCTCGGTTTTTCACAGTTTTTATATTTTTTCATCAAACGTGAGTAGAAATCATGGATCTTTTTCGTTTGTGAATGGTTTTTGATCAAATTTCTTTTGAAATAAGAACTCTGGGTCGATTAGTTTTGCTTTTATGCTGGGTTTTTACCTGATTAACGAGTTTTTAGGCTTCGATTTCTAAAAATTCGGTTTTAGGGCATAAAAGAGGAATTTTTGTAAATCATGGATTGATCTATTTTTAAAATTCTTTTTGCAAAACTAATTTGATTCTTAGCTTCTCTACATGATTATGATTGTCTAGGTACAATTTTTCAAATTTTTCAAAATTGACGATTTTTCATGTGTTCTTGAGTTGGTTTTCACAGGACACCTTTTAAACTCAAAGCACTTCAGCAATGGCATCACCTGGATCATTATTCTCCTGGTTGCTATGGTACATACTCGAGCCACGAACAAATTAAAGCGAGCTAAGAAAACACAACAAAAGGGTGAGTTTGTTGAGGTCAGTGACACAGAAGTGAATTGTAATGAGGTAGATGGGCTGCATTGACAGATGATGATGATGATTCTTTGCCTGAACAAAAGGCATCTGGTAGTTCAAAAGGAAAGGCATCCTTGGACACAAGGAAAGCTCCTATGTCTGCACCAACTATCTCTGTGAAACGGAAACGACTTGCTCGACGTTTTGGACTAAGACGAGACACTAATGTTGACACGCCAATAGCTCCTGACTCTCCGCCACGTGTTGAAGAAGTATTCGTTAACACTGATCGTCTTAGAGCTTTTGCACATCGCGAATGCATTGGCGAAAGGCACGTTAACATTGAGGCTCTACGAGGTCACTCCCCTGAATTTGGTGTTTTGATTGAACAAGCAAACCTTATTCAAGTATGTCGTTCCCAGAAACCCTTGGCTACTGTTTGCATCATGTGAGGACCTTCTATACCAATGCACGGCATCTTCGAGAGTTTGAGAACGGTCCTATGGAGTTCTACACGAATATCCAAGGCACAAGGTTTAAGATTACTCCACAATTGATTGGCGAGGTTTGGGAATGGAAGCCAGCAAGACAGGAGTTCACTACTTGAAAGGAGTAAATTTGACAAACACATTATGGCAAAAAGTTATAGAGGGAATTTGTCTCGAGGGAACACAATCAACCGAAAAATCTGTTCGATCTAAAGAACTTCGTCTTGAATATCGCTTCTTAAACTTCATCACATGTTACAATATACTTCCAAATATGCAGACGAAGGTTGTGAGATGGGATCGGTTGTTGTTTTTGTATCTCATAGGACATCCATCAGAGGCAACGGCATTGAATATCAACATTCCGTACATTATCTGGAATAGAATGGCGCGATATGTTGAGCATCCTCATCCCACTGAGAGAATTCCATTTCCATTGATTATAATGAGGATTTTAAAGAAATTTCAGGTTGACATTACTCAACAACTTATCATCAATGTCTGAGCATGATAGATGAGTCTACCATTGTCAAATCTCTCCATAAGTTGCCACATGTCACTCCAGCTCCTGCATCTGGAACGAAGCCGGAACAAGCACTGCTGCATCACCATCTCGACAAGCACCTGGCACAGATGATGAAGCATCACTAACATCGATTTTCAAGGAACAACAGCGACTATCTGTAAGCAAGAACAAATTTTGAAGGAACAACAAAGAATTGCCAATGAGCTTGAGATCACCACGGCAGCTCATATTACCATAACGAAGAAGATCAATTCAATGGACAAGCGGATGCGAAAGATACTCTCTAAGATGGGTTGCACAAGCTCTGAAGACTCGGATTCTGACAATGATTACTTTGACTCTTTTTTTTTGCAGTTCTCAGTTTTCGGTTCTTAACATTTAGTTCGATTTTTAGGACTTAGTTTTTGTTCTAACTTGTAGTTTAGTTCTCAGATTGTGCATATTAATAGAACTTTTTAACTCTCCTTACATTTTGTAGCTTTTGCTACGTTTTGGCTTTATTTGTGACAAAAAGGGGGAGAGAGTTTAAGAGAGAACTTGGACAATGAACTTGAACAATGACGAAAATGTATGAACATTGTGAATATCAAGGTAAGTATGACTTCAACTCAACTTTGGTTTTTCTTTCATTGATTGGTTGCATGTCCCTACTAACTATTTGACTAACTATTTGGGCATGTAATATGACTAACAAGTTGATGTTGGACTAACAGTTTGTGACATTTGGTTCTTGAATGCTTAGAAGATATGTTGGTTTTTAACTATGATTCTCTTACATATCTGAATTCTTCAAATGTCATGATGAGAATAAACTCTATCTCTGTACTTGGTTTTGTATGTTTCAATTCTTGAGGTATCTAACGCTTTTGTTTGTCAAGAATGCTTTCTTTGTGCAGAGAGTACAGATGTCTAAGTCTAGAGTCTGTTTTAGGAGTTTATCTCATGTTTTTAATTTTGGATCTCCATTGTAAATTTTTGTTGTATGGTGATAGCAACAAAAATATCTTTTTGAATTTTCTTTTGTGGATTTGTGTTTTGTCACGAAACCGCCAAAGGGGGAGATTGTTACGGAATTTGAGTTGGCGTATTTCGTGAAAGTATTAAGTCTTGAAGATTGAAGATGAAAAACTTTGGATCATATACCTCAATCTCAAGAAAGAAGAATTCAAAAGGATCAGGTATGTTTAACTAAAGATTTTTGGTGATCCGAATACTTCTTGTAGTGTAGAAACACCTGGAAGAAAGTTTTATTGCATAAACATCAAAAACTGGACATGGGACATGTTCAGGATCCGGATCGTGCTCGGCAATCCGGATCCCGAAGGGTGTTTGTTCATACACTGTTTCAATCCGGATCGCAGCATTTCATGATCCGGATCCCGAACACTGGTTTTACCTTTTCACTTGCATGATCCGGATCAGGATTTGCAATCCGGATCCCGAACGTGATGTTTGGTGAAACTGTATGAACGATCCGGATCGGGGACTACGATCCGGATCCCGAACTTGCATTTTTCTGGAAATCGTCTTTCTTGCTTCTGCAATCCGGATCGTCCAATTCCAATCCGGATCGCCGTCGTAAAATCTCCAGAAAAGGCAGTTTTTGATCCCTATCTTCTTCCAATGGTTTCTAACCTATAAATAGGCCCTGTATTCATTTTCTAGGGCATCCGCATTGATCGGCACAAATAGAAAAAGATAGCCGAAAAGAAAAAATCCACATATAGAGAAGAAAGGAAATCAATAGAATTTATTCTATGTTTCTTCATCTATATTGATTGATTTGATTCTAGGTTTTCCATACTCACATTTTGAGTAGAATCAAATCAATGAATACTTAGATGGTATTTCCGATCTATTTCTAATCTAAGTATTCGGCGGATCATCACCACCCAAACAAACAACGATTTACCCTAAATCGGCGCGTGGACTCGCGTGGCCTTGTGGATTCAAGGTGCAACTACGTTCGTGGATTCGAAGCGTGTATTGGGTGAAGACCGTGGATTCGGTCGGACGTCGTGGACTCGACGTTGGACGCTGTGGATTCAGCGTTGGGCGTGGATCGTGGATTCGAGAAGCGTCGTGGAGCGAGCGGAGAAGATCTACTAGGAGCGTATGGTAAGAGGTTGAGTCGTCTGTGAGTACGTTATATCACCTTGTACGTGTTTCAATTCTAGTGGATTTCGCCGTGTTATCGGTCCCGTGGTTTTTTACTCCGGTTTGGAGTTTTTCCACGTAAAAATCTTGCGTGTTCATTTATTTTTCCGCATTGGGTTTTATAGCGCAACGATTTTTGAGTGTTTATTGTTTACACCTATTCACCCCCCTCTAGGTGTTTTTTCCCCTATTTAGATCCAATTACTTATAACCCAACATCTCCCAATCCCCGAGTGGAAATAGGACCACATTACGATGGATTTTGTGGTTGGATTGCCGAGGGCACAGGGAGGAGCAGATGCTATCTGGGTAGTTATGGATCGACTTACCAAGTCAGCGCACTTTTTGCCTATGCAGACTACTTGGCCACTCGAGCGACTAGCCCAGTTATACCTAGATGAGATAGTGAGGTTACATGGAGTACCCGCCTCCATTGTGTCAGATAGAGATCCGAGGTTTGCTTCGTGTTTCTGGAGGAGTTTGCAGACCGCCTTGGGGACTCAGCTCAGATTCAGTACAGCTTTCATCCACAGAATGATGGGCAGTCAGAGCGGACTATACAGATCCTGGAGGACATGCTGAGGGCTTGCGTCTTGGATTTTGGCGGAGGCTGGATTCGACACTTATCTTTGGCTGAGTTTGCGTACAACAACAGCTTCCAAGCGAGCATACAGATGGCTCCGTTTGAAGCGTTGTATGGACGCAAGTGTCGATTATCGCTTTATTGGAGTGACGTAGGCGAGAGACGGACCTTGGGACCAGATGTACTGCTAGAGGCAAAGGAGAAGGTCCGAGTGATTCGACAGCATCTTCAGACCGCTCAGAGTCGACAGAGGAGCTATGCTAATGTTCGGCGACGAGACTTAGTGTTTCAGATTGGAGATCATGTATTTCTGAAAGTCTCGCCATCCAAAGGGATCAGGAGGTTTGGCATCCGCGGGAAACTCAGCCCCCGATACATTGGACCCTTTAAGGTATTGGAGCGTATCGGGCCAGTTGCTTACCGACTTGCACTTTCCCCGAGACTTTCTGGTGTCCACGATGTGTTTCATGTATCTACTCTGAGGAGGTATGTTTATGATCCGTCGCACATCATCGACTTCACCTTGTTGGAGATCAATGAGGACTTGAGCTATAAGGAGCGCCCCCTGCGGATTCTGGATCGAGAGGTGAGGGAATTGTGAAGTCGGACCATTCCCTATGTGAAGATCCTTTGGGGCCATCATGACAAGTGCGAGGCTACTTGGGAGCTGGAGTCAGAGATGATGGACATCTATGTGAGGACCTGGATCCCCACGAGGTGACTACTGGCTGACCAGCAGCTTCTGGAGGCCTATGTGGCGTGTCGGTGGCGTTTGTACACCAATTGGATACTTTTGATGGACTCGGTGTGTTAATTGGATCACGAGAGTAGCCAGATGGCCCCATTGAATGCTTAGAAGTGGTTTCGCGCGCAATGGATATTAAAATTAGAATCGGGGCGAAGTTTGGATAAAGGATCACCTCTCCGGATGCCTTCGGCAATTTTAGAGTTGGAATTTGGCAAATCAGACTTTAGGAATGGACCCGGCACGAAAATCGGATCAAGTGAGCTTTCCGGGAGCTTTCGGCAAATTTTCGGATGAGAATTTGGAGAATCGGACACCGTATTTGGATTCAGCGCGCGAAATCGTTGAGAATGGACTATTTACTTGCTTTTTTCGGAGCCCGGTTGACGCGCGCGTTTTTCGAGGCGTGCACGGATCTCGAGACGTCGCGGCGCGAATCCCGAGGTGCGCTCGGGTGTACTGCGCAAGGGGGGGGGGAGCGCAGACAGGCGCGTTGGGAAAACGCGCCTGACTGCGCAGGTGACGCGGGGGGGGGGGGCGCCACGTGGCGTGCCCCCATTCGCGCCCGCGCGGACGCGGGGAGGCACGCGTCCGCTCGGTGTAACGCGCCGGTGTGGCGCGGTGTCACGCGCCGTGTGGCGCGTGCCGCGTGGCACGGGGGCGCGCGCCTGCGCCTGGCGCACGCGCCCCTGTGCGGTGGACCGCCTGGCAGCGGGCCCGGTGCACCGTGGACCCGGCCCACGGGAGCCCTCCTCTCCCTCTTTCTTCTCTTCTTCTTCCTTTTCCTCCCCGCGCACCATTTCTTCTCCCCTTGTTCTTCTTCTCCAACCGAGAGAGAGAGGGTGTGAGGGAGGGGATTTTGTGGGATGCGGCGGTTCGCCGTGGACCTCGCGAAGCGCGCGAGGTGTTCCGAGGAGTCGGTTGCGCGGCGCGACGCTCATCTTATTGTTCTCCCCTTCGTCGCGTTTCGGTGCGCGAGCTTCCCCGGCCTACTCCGACCTCCGTTTTAGGCGATTCTTGCGTCGTTGGATCCGCGACAGACAGAGCTACGATCTTGGTATTTTCTGTTGCCCCTAGTTTTGCGCTTTTCGAGGTGTTTTCCGAGTTTACTGTGACACGGTTTTTCTGATGGAATTCTGGACTGCGACACCTTGCCGGATTTTTATCTCCGCAACCGGGCATCGGATGGCGACGTGCTTATACATTTTTTTCATCTACTTGACGCGAGGATTGTCACAGTATTTTTATTGGATTTTTCTGAGGCTTGCCCGGAGGTATATTTTTCTCCCTTTATCTGTGCATGGAAATACATATGTGTGGTTGTGTGTTTGTGAGCGCCCTGTATTGTGGAATTTGTAACTCGGCCTACGGGGCTCGGAATTTGACGTGCAGGTACTCGTTTCGAAGGTATCGACGCGAGGAACGCGACAGTAATTTTGTTGGATTTTTCAGAGTCCGTTCTGCAGGTGAAAATTTCACATCTTCGGGGCTGGTTTCAACAGATGGTGTATACTTGGATATTTTAGCATAAAGTGTAACTTTGGACCTTTTGTTGTACCCAGGAGGGTTCGCGAGTGTTTTTGGAGCAATGCAAGGAGCCGAGGTGGCGCGACATGTACCGTGGATACGGGTTCAGCGGATTGTGCGAGCGAGTGGCCACGCTCTTCACCGACCCCAGGTTTGCCTTGGATTGAACACTTCAGGTGGGTAAGCTTAATTTAGTAACTGTATAAGTTTTTATATCATGGTGAATGTAAGTGCACATGTGGGATATCACCCCTCTATGATCGATAACGGGCGTATTTGATGTACCACCGATATGAGCGAGAGGTAAGCAAGGAATGGCCCACTTGGGTGAGATTGGTATACCATAGTAGGAATGTTTAGCATGCTTTACTAATTTATGCTTCACCCACTTTTATTATTCTGAGAACAAAGCATGCGTGCATGGACATGTAGTTAGGCCATCTTTTACCGCTGCACTACTTTTGGAACTTGACTTAGGAGAAACCATGTTATCCTTTTCTCCTTCTTTGTTAGTCAGGTGGTCTGTGTTGCTCAGATTCGAGCAGGGGTTCTGGGTAGTGTAGTCGGGACTTGGTGTCTGGGACAGGTTGGACTAGTGGTGGGGCTTTGCTGCAACCGCGGATATTGGGCGGTTGACCGGACATTTATTTATGCACCAGATTGGGTATCTGATTTCTCTAGTGGACAGAGTTTCCCACTTTGATCCGAGTTATGATCCAGCCCTGCTGATTTATGTACTTGTGTTACTGAGATACTTTTCTCGTGTGGGTCGCTCCCCACGAGTGCCACTCCGGAGTGCGCAGCTGACAGACTTCGAGTCCTTGGGACTCCTTTGCTTCGGTGTTATGCGTAGGCTGGCATACCCGTCGCGGCAGAGCAGGCAGTACCAGTTCTACTGGTGGCATTAGATTGGGCTTATTACAGACATTTGCTTTATAGTTGCACTCGTGTCAGGGGACCGAGTGGAGTCTAGTGGCGGTGTTTGGACCAGTGCTAGTGTTGTTGGGAATCGTTTGGGGGTACGGTGGTCCCAAGGTCTTTGTGAGTTGTTGGCCGTTGTAGGGCAGGCATGGCAGGCATAGTAGGCAGGCAGGCATGGCAGGCATAGTAGGCATAGGCAGGCAGGGCAGGCACGGCAGGAAGGCAGGCATAGGCAGGCATGGCAGGCAGGCAGGCATGGCAGGCATAGTAGGCATAGGCAGGCACGGCAGGAAGGCAGGCATAGGCAGGCATAGTAGGCAGGCAGGCATGGCAGGCATAGTAGGCATAGGCAGGCAGGGCAGGCACGGCAGGAAGGCAGGCATAGGCAGGCATGGCAGGCAGGCAGGCATGGCAGGCATAGTAGGCATAGGCAGGCACGGCAGGAAGGCAGGCATAGGCAGGCATGGCAGGCAGGCAGGCATGGCAGGCATAGTAGGCATAGGCAGGCACGGCAGGAAGGCAGGCATAGGCAGGCATGGCAGGCAGGCATGGCAGGCATAGTAGGCATAGGCAGGCATAGGCAGGCATAGGCAGGCATGGCAGGCAAGCAGGCATGGCAGGCATAGTAGGCATAGGCAGGCAGGGCAGGCAGGGCAGGCATGGCAGGAAGGCAGGCATAGGCAGGCATGGCAGGCAGGCAGGCATGGCAGGCATAGTAGGCAGGCAGGCAGGGCAGGCATGGCAGGAAGGCAGGCATAGGCAGGCATGGCAGGTAGGCAGGCATAGCAGGCATGGCAGGCATAGCAAGCTTAGGGGCAGGATAGCTGTTGAGAGGCTCCAGCTTCTTTTTATCTGTCTTTACGGCTTTGGTTAGTTTTTGTCTCTTGAGGACTTGGTGGGCAGACCGTCGGTTCTGGCGGTGGTACCCACTGAGAACTCCCTCTTTTGGTGTAGTTCTCACACCCTTTGGGGGTTTTCCCCTTCTTTTTCCTTCCTCTCCTTTGCTTTGCAGAGTCTTAGCGGGTGTTGCTGATTCTGCGGTTGTTGATCGAGGCGAGGGAGTCGCGAGCTAGATCCCTACCCATGTTTGGAGAGTAGCGGTACCCCTTCAGAGGAGAGCTTCAGTAGATTAGTTGTTTTATTTTCCTCTTTTGAGAGACTGATGTAGTGAGGATATATCATGTATTGAGAGACTGTACACTGATGTATTTATTGGAGTTACCTCCCGGTTAGGTTCAGAGCTTGTATTTGAGGATATTGTATTATTATTATTCTTTTGGGAGGCGGACATTCTTGTATTATTTCCAGTTGTACAGTGATTGATTTTAGTTATACAGCAGGTTTTTATTTTTAGCTCTGATATCTGTTTAGCTGTAGTACTTTTCTTGCAGGTAGGACGCTTCGCCTATGCGGGTTTGGCATAGGTGGCGGATCTGTTGGCGAGCCCGGGTCGCAGTTTCGACCCCGGGGCGTGACAGATTAGAGTGGTATCAGAGCCTAGGTTGTAGGTCATGGTGGACTTAGAAACCCTAGGCTTATGGTTTGACCCTTGGTTGACTTCGTGAGAGTCGTGACTTTTAGCGAGAGTCCTGATTGAGTTTTATACCTCTCCCAAGGGACGGGAGGAGTGATTGGCATGTTTATTCTCCTAAGTGATTATGTTGGCTGCAGACAACATAATGCTGTGGAACGGGTGACATGCTTTAGACTTTCGCTGGATTGGGTCGAATGGCTTTTGTGTGCTGTTTTGTGGTTTCGTCGTGGCGAGCTGTGTCTCCCCGACGCTGGGTTTTGACCCGTGTGCATCCTGTCATGGCAGTTGAGCTTGAGCGGTTGGTTTTGGGCCGGATACCTGGATTGAGGTCAGAGAACTCCGGACTCAGATGACAGGATTGTCAGAGGCTTATCAGCGGCGGAGTGAGCAGCTGGTCTTGGTGACACAGTTGTCGGAGCATTGAGTAACCCCCTCTGTGCCAATGTTTAGTGCCGAGGCACCGAGGCAGGGTGGATAGTTGACAGCAGAGGAGCTGTGGGTCATGATCGATCTATTGAGCCAGATTTGGTAGATGAACCACCCCGACTCGTAAGATTGAGTTTGGAGCCTTTGGAGGCAGAGTCGTGGTTGGTGGTGATGGAGTGATCAATTGAGAGCCTCCCTGTGCCAGAGAGTTTATGCAGTTGTTGAACTGCGCGCTTCGGGTTTCGAGGGACGAGGCGCATAGGATATGTGAGACTGGGAGTGGATTGCGCCAGGACACCTTTCAGTTTATTTAGTCCCTCCGTTATAGGTTTTGACGCCTCGTTGGATTAGGCGTTGTGTTTGGAGCGTGGCGCTGCAGTTCCTTTGGATAGGGATCTGCCGCCAGAGGCGAGTTCTGGATTTTGGCGCTTGGCGCCGGGTGATGGAGGACAGATCGGCCGGCAGAGGCATTTCTGATTTCTTTCTCCAGGATAAC
The DNA here is from genome assembly GCA_029168755.2 of Tillandsia fasciculata. NCBI lineage: Eukaryota > Viridiplantae > Streptophyta > Magnoliopsida > Poales > Bromeliaceae > Tillandsia > Tillandsia fasciculata. Next base: position 11,509 of record JAQOTM010000210.1, on the reverse strand, counting down.
GAGTTTCCGAGATGCCGGAGATCGGGTGGACCCCGATGGCAGCATCAGTATCTATATCAGAGTGGCGCAGCGGTAGCGTGGATTTGTTATCTGCGGAGGACCTTATTCGTCGCCTCAGTGTGAGCAGAGACAGAGGTCGTGCTCCCTATGTGGATAGCCCTGATTTTCAGGCAGATTGAGCGACAACCACTTGCATCGAGTGAATGAACCTGTGCCGCCCGGTTGGAGGGCGCCACGGTAGTGGATCGAGTTGTCGCAGGTGTGATTTCATCACAGCAGTCGGAGTTAGAGCATGTTGCATTCCTGCATGGACTAGAGGCAGATTTGTTACCACGTGCACTAGAGGTACAGGTTCCTGTTAAGTGCTGTGCATGTGGAGGAGGCTTGTGGATCATGTCCAATGCAGCTGAGGCCGCGAGTTACCGGCAGGCTTATTGGTAATTGTGGCAGTTCGGTGTTTGACCATGTGCTTGAGATTGATTGGCACGATGCCACAGAATGTTTGACTGCGGAAAGAGAGGACTTCGATTTTCTGCGAGGCAGACAAGAGGAGGCTTGGTTGTTGAGACTGTTAGAGCACACAGGCTTTAGCGACTGTGTGAGAGGTGCTTTTGGCGGCACCGGGATTCAAGGATATCTCTGTTGCCCACGAGATCCCGGGTGTGATTTCACCTGAGCTGTTGACGATGCCGCCGGTTAGGGAGATAGAGATTGCGTTTGACGTGGTTCGGGGAACCGCGCCACCCTTGATAGCACCTTATTGGATATCGCCGGTAGAGCTGAGAGAGCTGTTGGCACAGTCGCAGGATCTGATGGATCGAGGGGCCTGTTTGACCTAGTGCCACGCCGTTGGTACACGGTGGTGATGCCACGTCGTTGATACCCGACTGTGAGGGTCCTTTTATGGTTCAAGTGTAGACAGGTCCGGGTGGTATCTGGGACCTTTTGATGGAGTTATACTCCGGCAGTTATTGTATGATGCGCGTACCTACTCAGAATCAGACAGCCGAGAAATTGAAATGCGTCCCAGTTGTACTTGGACGGATTGGGAGTGGTGTTCCCCCAAGGATATTATGATTTACTCCCAGAGCGACTTGGAGTACGTGGAGCACTTGTGGATGTGCTACCATGCCCGTGTGGATGAAGTGGTATGCCAAGTTATTGAGGTACAAGTTGTAGCTCCAGAAGCATACCTTCTTGGGTCACGTTGTTCGAGCCGTAGGAGCGGCGGTGGAAATCCGACCAATATGGATATCACTTGGGTTTTGGCCGAGATCGACAATTATTGTCGAGGTGAGGAGTTTCTTGGACTGGGTAGTGCCAAGAAAGCTTGGCAATCGGATGATGTGATTGCTACCAGCGCCAATGCTAGTATTTCCAGTGTTGGGAGAGATATCTGCGAGTTTTAGTGATGCCTCCTAAAGCGACTGTGGAATTACTGTTGGGCTATTTGTCACGCCCCGGGTGTAAACCAGAACCCGGGCCCGTCCACAGATCCGCCGTGCATGCGGTATTTCCCACATGCACGAAGCGTCGGTAACCTGCTCAGATATGAAATAATAATAAAAGGGCATAATAATAATCAGAGCTGAAATAAAACTACAGTATCTCAGACAGAAGCTGGAAATAAAAGTACAACAGTAAAATAAATACAAGTGTCTCTCCCAGCTCACAACTACAAAATACATAAAGCTGGCAGAAGCCAGACCCCAAAAGAAAAGAAAGAAAAACTGTCTGAGAAGATCTGGTACCCAAAAGTCAAGCAGCTACGACCCTCGGTAGGCTCTCTAACTAGTCAGCGATGCGCTTGCCCCGATCAGTTGCTGATGTCCCAGCAACTCCCACAGAGGACTCTGCAAAACAAGGGAAAAGAAGGGAACAAGAAAAACAATGGGGGTCAGTACTACTATAAACAGTAGCCTCCCCTAGTGGGTAAAGCCTCAGCTCAGATATGCCCACCAGGTGCACCGAGGCAAAAAGGAAAGAAGAAGGGAAGGGATGCTAATAAATAAAGCGACTGATAAAATGCTATCCCTAATATGCCTCTACATGACCAACCAATAAGGATGGGAAAAGTGATTCATCAGAATCAAGTATCCGGTCATAAAGACCCAATCTGACTGCCAGTGAACACTGGCCCTGCCTGCTCTGCCAATCGAACTCAAAAACCCAGCCTGGTGCCCGGCGCTCACACCGTGGAACTCAAGAAACTAGCATGGTGCCCGGCGCTCACACCGTGGAAAGCCTACTCCGGAGTGGCACTCGAGGGGAGCGACCCACACGAGTACAAATAATACCACTGTATCAACATCTCTGTAACCACTGTCTCATAATAGCAGGACTGGATCGAGACTCAAGAAGTGGGCACAACCCTCCACTAAAGTAAGCCCGATCCCCGAACGCCCAATCTGATGCAATAAAACAATCCGGTCAACCACCCAAGATCCGTGGTCGCCGCAAACCCCTGACCACTCAGCCTGTCCCCAATTCCCCAATACCTGCCTACACTGTCCACTATACGCTCGAACCTGAGCGAGTAAGCCGCTAATGCCAACAATGAAAGGAGAAAGAGAAAAGCATGGTTTCTCCTAAGTCAATTCCAAAATAGTGTAGCAGTAAAAGATGACAATCATCAGTGTGATCAGTTAAATCATGCAATGTTCCAATTTCCAAGTATAACAGTTTGAAGTGATATAGGCTAGGATGACCGTTTCACATGAATAAACCTTGGTTTTGCAGTCCTCTAATTCTATGTTGTCACGGGGTATAAGTTCCAGAATTAATAAGCGATTCCTAGAGCATGCAAGTCTAACAATCAACACGTTCAACATTGTTATAACAAAGTACTCTGACATTCCTAGTGGGCATACAAAAAGAGGAGTGTAACGACCACCCACCTGAAGCGCAACTGTCCCAACTTGTACAGTCAGAGAATACCAAAAATCCAAATCCGCGCCCCCACAATACTCCTGGTACAACAAGGAATCCACTAATTACACTAGGGTCACAATCACAGCACTAATTACCACATACAAACACAAGTACTAAACTGTCAAATTATCACCTGCAACAAATGTCCAGAAAATTCTAATAAAAATATCCTGGCGATCCTCGCGACGATAGCTTCGCAACGGTACCTTGCACGCCCAAATCCGAGTTCTGTACACCAAGATAAAAATTCAGCAAGTGGACACTCTCAAACACTAATCATGATTAAGGGTAGATTACTATTCACAGAGAGATCCTTAATTATCACCTCGAAGGAAAATTCACAAAAATCCACTAAAAATACGAGCGCGTTCCTTGCGATCCGTAGATGCAAAAGTTGTATAAGCTCGTTTCCATCAGACACTCGTGCGCGAAGATAAGGCTGAAACACTCCACTGCTGTCAAGAATTCCATACAGAAAAAGGGGGTCACTTGTAGCCTCGAAAACCGTGCCAAAACCTCGAAACGGAAAAGCGCGACTATAACGAAAGATGAAGTTCTACCTCTTAGGAGTCCACTGGTGCAAGAATCACAGGAAAATGATGTCGGGGTAGCTCGGGGGAGCAAAAACACGAACACTGCGCCGAAGGAAGAACACAAGTAAGCAACGTCGCGCCGCACCGTAAAATGGGGAACCTCGGGATTCGTGCCACCAAAATTCCTAAGATTTGGTAGGAAGATCCAGGACAAAAAGATGCAAAATTTTGCTAGAAATAGGCATTTGCAGATTTGGCTCGGTTTGGGAGAACAATAGAGGAGAAGAAGGCTCGGACTGTGCATTATATAGAGGCTGAAAAACAATTCGGAAAATACCCTCTGTGTCCCCACTTTCGGGCGCTTGGGGATTTTCGGGCGGCTACAGTAACGGGCCGGCCCAGATTTCCGGGCGCGCACAGTGCGGCCCGGCCCACAGCACAGCCCAGCCCACTAAGCCCAAAAACCCCGCGTGCAACCCACGGTGCACCAGAGCCAGCCACTGGCGGCGTGCCACGCGTTCACCCCGGTCCCACGTGCACCGGCCCCAAAAACTCCGTGGACCGCGAATGCTGCACCGGCCAACCGGAAGGCGCCACGTGGCCCGCCTCCGGTGCACGCCCCGCGCGGTGGACCGCGCGCCTGCCCGCGGCCTGCCCGCGCCCTGGGCCGCCGCCTGCCGCCTGCCCGCGGCGGCGCCGCCGCCCGCCGACGCTGCCCGCCGCCGCCGGCCGCCGCCGGCGATCGCCGGCGACACTGTTCCGGCATGAACAGTAACCCAAGCACAAATTTGACCAGCAAATAGCCCGTCTTGACCGTTTTCGCGCGCTGATTCCAAAAACGAGGTCCGTTTCGCCAAATTCCGCCTCCAAAATTTGCCGGAGGCTCCCGCAAGCGCCAAAAACTGTCAAAACTTCCGGGTGTCCGCTTTTGGGCATCCGGACTCCGAATTGGGCAAACCAAAAGCCAATCTCAAGTGTTTTTCCGCGCTGAATCCAAATCCACCCTCCGTTTGGCCTAAATAAAATTCTAACATTCGGCATAAGCAGCCGAAGGCCAAAACAGCTAACAAAGCTCACAGGGTCCATCAGTGGCATCCCTTTGATGCACTATGGGCCAGATACACCATCAACAGGTGTCTAAACAGTGGATTCACGGGAAAAAGCTGTATGGGGGTTCGGAATACTACACCCTCCCCCACAAAAAAAAGTTTCGTCCCCGAAACGAAGATAAACAAGCAGACGTACCTCAAACTGCGGCCTCGAACAAGAAGGGGTAGGCATCTCTCATCTCTGTCTCCAGCTCCCAAGTAGCCTCTCGCTCCTCATGATTGCTCCATAGGATCTTCACATAAGGAATGGCCCGATTGCGCAATTCCCTCACCTCACGAGCAAGAATCCGCAACGGGCGCTCCTCGTAAACCAAGTCCTCGCCGATCTCCAACGAAGTGAAATCAATCACGTGCGACGGGTCAAACACATACTTCCTCAGAGCTGAGACGTGGAAGACATCATGAACTCCGGCCAGGCGCGGGGGTAAGGCAACTCTGTATGCCACCGGACCAACTCTATCCAGTACCTCAAAGGGTCCAATAAAACGGGGACTGAGCTTCCCCCGTACTCCAAATCTCCGGACCCCTTTCGAGGGCGAGACCTTCAAGAAGACATGATCACCAACCTGAAACTCCAGGTCTCGCCGTCGAGTATCCGCGTAGCTCCTCTGACGACTCTGGGCTGTCTCAAGATGCCGGCGAATAATCCTGACCTTTTCCTCTGCCTCCAAAAGTAACTCCGGTCCCAAAGTCCTCCTCTCACCCACGTCACTCCAATATAAGGGGGACCGACACTTGCGTCCATACAACGCTTCAAACGGAGCCATCGGATGCTCGCCTGATAGCTGTTGTTGTACGCAAACTCAACCAAAGATAAGTGCCGGTACCACCCTCCTCCAAAATCCATAACGCACGCTCTAAGCATATCCTCGAGGGTCTGTATGGTGCGCTCTGACTGCCCATCGGTCTGTGGGTGGAAAGCGGTGCTAAACCTGAGCTGAGTCCCCAAAGCAGAATGCAAACTCCCCCAAAAGCGTGATACGAATCTCGGGTCCCGATCTGACACAATCGAAGCAGGGATACCGTGAAGCCTCACTATCTCATCCATATATAACTGTGCCAAATGCTCCAATGACCAAGTCATCTGAACTGGCAAGAAGTGCGCCGACTTGGTGAGTCTGTCAACAATAACCCAGATCGCATCTGCCCCGCTCTGCGCCCTCGGCAATCCAGTGACGAAATCCATAGTGATGTGGTCCCATTTCCACTCGGGAATTGGAAGACTCTGCAACTTGCCAGCAGGAACGCGATGCTCTGCTTTCACTTGCTGACAAGTTAAACAATGAGCTACGAATCTCCCAACATCCCGCTTCATTCCGGGCCACCAAAACTGTGCCTTGAGGTCCTTATACATCTTAGTACCTCCAGGGTGGATAGTATAAGGTGTATAGTGGGCCTCCCTCAAAATCTGATCTCTAATCTCCTGATCCATAGGCACACACACTCGGTCCCTGTACCGCAGTACTCCCGAGCTATTCACAGAAAAATCCCCTGTCTGATCTGCCTGAAGCTGCGTCCTGATCCTCATCAAGTGGGGGTCCTCACTCTGAGTGTCCCTGATCCTCTCCAACAGAGTGGGCTGCAAGACCATAGACATGAGTCTAGCAGAGACCCCAGGGGATACTACCTCCAGCTGTAATCGCCTCATCTGCTCGACCAACGGCGCCTGCTGCGAGATCAATAAGCTCAGACTCGTCCTCCTGCTCAAAGCATCCGCCACAACATTGGCCTTGCCGGGGTGATAAAGGATACTCAGATCATAATCCTTTAGCAGCTCCAACCACCGGCGTTGCCTCAAATTCAGCTCCTTTTGAGTGAACAGATACTTCAAGCTCTTGTGATCAGTATAAATCTCGCAATGCTCACCATACAAGTAATGCCGCCACAGCTTCAGAGCAAACACCACCGCTGCCAACTCCAGATCATGAGTAGGGTAATTTTTCTCATAATCCTTTAATTGCCTCGAAGCATAGGCAATTACCCTACCCTGCTGCATCAACACACAGCCCAAACCACTAAGTGAGGCATCACTGTAAATCACAAATCCTTCCCCCATAACAGGGAGGGCAAGGATTGGAGCGGTCATCAACCTCTGCTTCAGCTCCTGGAAACAGCTCTGGCAAGTCTCGCTCCAAACAAACTTAACTCCTTTCCTGGTCAGACGAGTGAGGGGAGAGGAAAGCTTCGCAAAGCCTTCCACAAAGCGCCGATAGTAGCCCGCCAAACCAAGAAAGCTCCGCACCTCAGTGATAGTCGTCGGCCTCGGCCAATCTCGAATAGCATCCACCTTGGCCGGATCCACCGCCACTCCAGCAGCTGAAACGACATGACCCAGAAAAGCAACCTCCCGAAGCCAAAACTCACACTTTTTGAACTTAGCATACAGCTTCTTCTCTCGCAGAAGCTGTAGCACGGTCCTCAAGTGCTCCTCGTGCTCCAAATCACTCCGGGAGTAGATCAGAATATCATCTATAAACACCACACAAACCGGTCCAAAAACGGCTGAAAAATCCTGTTCATCAAGTCCATGAATGCGGCAGGGGCATTGGTCAACCCAAAAGGCATCACAGTGAACTCATAATGCCCGTACCGCGATCTGAAAGCCGTCTTGGAGATGTCCTCGGCCCTCACCCTCAGCTGGTGGTAACCGGACTGCAGATCAATCTTCGAGAACACCGATGCTCCCTGTAACTGATCAAACAAATCATCAATCCGGGGGAGGGGATACTTGTTCCGGATGGTCACTTTGTTCAATTCCCTATAATCCACACACAACCGCAGTGACCCATCCTTCTTCTTCACAAACAACACAGGCGCTCCCCACGGAGAAACACTGGGTCGAATGAAGCCCCTATCCAAAAGATCCTGAAGCTGGGCCTTCAACTCCCTCAACTCGGCTGGCGCCATCCTATAAGGTGCCTTTGAGATTGGTGCAGTTCCAGGAACTACATCAATCACGAACTCAATCTCCCTCTCCGGCGGCATCGTCGTCAACTCAGGGGGAAATACATCTGGGAACTCGCGGACAATAGGGATATCCTCGAGTCCCAGTGCCGCCGTAGGCACCTCCACCACAGTGGCCAAAAAGGCAGTGCAACCCCTACTCATCATCCTCCTAGCTCTGGCCGAGGAAATGGTCGCTGCGAACAGCGTGCTCTGGCAGCCTCTGAAGATGAACTCCTCCTGTCCTGGCTCGCGAAGAGTCACCGTCCTCTCTCTGCAGTCGATAGTGGCGGAATACCGCGACAGCCAATCCATCCCAAGTACCAAATCAAAATCCTGGAGCTGCTGCAAAACAAGCAAGTCTGCAGGCAAAATCCAAGGCCCCAACTGCACTGGGCAAGCCACACAACGCTCCTCGACATGCAGAATATGATCAGGAATCCGCACCTCTAATGAATAAGATAAGGACTCTACCTCTAGACCATGCAGGGATGCAAATGCTCGACTAATGAAAGAATGAGATGCTCCAGTGTCGAATAAAGTACGAGCCCGAATATCAAAGAGTAGAATAATACCTGCCACCACCTGGTCTGCCGCTGAAGAATCCGCCAACTGGGCGGCATACACCCGCCCGCTCGGTGCTGGAGGTCGAGAATCTACAGGATAAGAAGTGGACGGCCTGCTCGCTGGAGCATAAGGCCGCTGAGCTGGTGGCCGCTGCTGCTGAGGGGAAAGGGAACCGATGCCGAAGACGGTGCCGAGGAAGTAGAAAGGGGGCAAGTAGCTCGCACATGCCCAGGCTGTCCACAACGGAAGCATCGACCCCATCTCTGATCACAAGTAATGGCGGCATGCTGACCTCCACAGAAAATACATCGGTCAGAAGGTCGGGGCTGTCTCGGCTGCTGCTGCTGTCTCGAGGACTGCTGCTGAGATCTCTGCTGCCTCTGCTGTGTCTCTGCTGCTGGTGCTGCTGCTGATGCTGCTGCGGTCTCTGGGGTCCCCCAGGCCCTCTCCTATCAGATCGACCACGGCCAAAAGACTGGGACTGCGGCGGCCGTGGCGGTCTCCAAGAGCTGGCCTGTCCCCCATCCTCTGGGGCTGGTCGCTTCCTGTCGGAACTCTGCGCGACCGCAGCCCTCCGTCTGGCCACCTCCTGATCGCCTCTCTCCACCCACTGTGCATGCTCTGCGGCTGCCTCCAGAGTCTGAAATCTCTGAGCATGCACAAGTGTGTATATCTCTGGGCGAAGGCCCCCTCAAAAAGCTCAACCTGGTGCGGACCGTCACGGGCGACATAAGGCACACAGTTCAGCAACTCCCTGAACTCCTGAAAGTAAGCATGGGTCGGTCGATCGCCCTGCTGCAGATTCTTCAGATCATCCTCCAACTTTTCTTCACACTGGTAGAGAAGTAGGTGTCCAACACCATCCGTCTGAACTCCTCCCAAGGTAGCTGCCTAGTGATCCGGAACTCCAGTGGCTCAACTCGCTGCCACCAAAAGTCAGCATCTCCGTCCAAACAGTGCACCGCCATGTGCACTCGGTACCTCGGGTCGATGAAGAAGTCCCGGAAAAGCTTCTCCATCGCAGAAAGCCAAATCCCAACAGCCCGGGGCTGAGCATCCCGCCCCGAAATCTAGGTGGTCCCCGCTTGACAAACGCCGCGAGTCTGTCAGCAAAATCCCGCTCCTCCTCCGCAGTCAAGGGCTGAAACGCCGCAGGAGCCCCGCTACTCGAAGATGGCGCCGACGGCACAAAAGGTGCAACAGGAGGCACAGGGGCCTCCGGAACAGCTGGGGGTGGTGCCTCCCTCTGAGCAAGCAGCTGCTCAATCCTCTGCTCCTGGCGGCGCTGACCCTCCGCCAACTGGGCCACCAAGGCCCTCAACTCAGCAAGCTCAGGTGGTGTAGGCTGCTCTGGCTCAGCAGGGGGCGAAGGAACACCCCGAGTGGGAATCCGACGTCGAGGAGGCATCCTGCCACAAGAAACCAAACATCAGCAACAAAACCCCACACGACCCAATCTGGCGAAAGTCAAAAGACATCCCCCTATTTCTGTAACCTTATGTTGTCTGCAGCCAACATAATGGTTCAACAGAAATAGACTATGTCGATCACTCTTCACTCACAGGAAGAGTTAACAATAATAATCACCGACTTTCGCAACAAGTCACGCCACTCACGCCCTATAATCCTAGGGTCTGTCCAAAAGCCTAGGGTTTCCTAAGTCCCAACTGACCTATCCCTAAGCTCTGATACCAACTTAATCTGTCACGCCCCGGGTGTAAACCAGAACCCGGGCCCGTCCACAGATCCGCCGTGCATGCGGTATTTCCCACATACACGAAGCGTCGGTAACCTGCTCAGATATGAAATAATAATAAAAGAGCATAATAATAATCAGAGCTAAATAAAACTACTGTATCTCAGACAGAAGCTGGAAGTAAAAGTACAACAGTAAAATAAATACAGATGTCTCTCCCAGCTCACAACTACAAAATACAAAAGCTGGCAGAAGCCAGACCCAAAAGAAAATAAAGAAAAACTGTCTGAGAAGTCCTGGTACCCAAAGTCTCCAGCTACGACCCTCGGTAGGCTCTCTAACTAGTCCGCGATGCGCTTGCCTCGATCAGTTGCTGACGGCCCAGCAACTCCCCAGAGGACTCTGCAAAACAAGGGAAAAGAAGGAAACAAGAAAAACAATGGGGGTAAGTACTACTATAAACAGTAGCCTCCCCTAGTGGGTAAAGCCTCAGCTCAGATATGCCCACCAGGTGCATCAGAGGCAAAAGGGAAAGAAGAAAGAAGGGGGGTGCTAATAAATAAAGCAACTGATAAAATGCTATCCCTAATATGCCTCTACATGACCAACCAATAAGGATGGGAAAAGTGATGCATCAGAATCAAGAAGCCTTCATAAAGACCCAATCTGACCGCCAGTGAACACTGGCACTGCCTGCTCTGCTATCGAACTCAAAAACCCAGCCTGGTGCCCGGCGCTCTGCACCGTGGAACTCAAGCCTACTGCCGGCGCTCACAGTGAAAGCTACTCCGGAGGCACGGAGCGACCCACACGAGTACAAATATCACTGTATCAACATCTCTGTAACCACTGTCTCATAATAGCAGGACTGGATCGAGACTCAAGAAGTGGGCACAACCCTCCACTAAAGTAAGCCCGATCCCCAAAACACCCAATCTGATGCAATAAACAACCGGTCAACCACCCAAGATCCGTGGTCGCCGCAACACCCTGACCACTCAACCTGTCCCAAATCCCCAATACCTGACTACACTGTCCACAGACGCTCGAACCTGAGCGACTAAGCCGCAAGTGCCAACAAGGAAAGAAGAGAGAAAAGCATGGTTTCTCCTAAGTCAAGTCCCAAAATAGTGTAGCAGTAACGATGAAATCATCAGTGATCGTTAAGATCATGCATGTTCCATTTCCCAAGTAAAACAGTTGAAGGCTATAGCTAGGATGACGTTTAACATGAATAACACCTTGGTTTTGCAGTCCTCTAATTCTATGGGGGTTGTCACGGGGTATAAGTTCCAGCAAGTAATAAGCGATTTCCCTAGAAGCATGCAAGTCAACAATAACACGTTCAACATTGTTATAACAAAAGTAATCTGACATTCCTAGTGGGCATTACAAAAAGAGGAGTGTAACGACCACCACCTGAAGCGAACTGTCTCCAACTTGTACAGTCAGAAATACCAAAAATCCAAATACGCGCCCCCCAATACTCCTGGTACCACAAGGAATCCACTAATTACATAGGGCACAATACAGCACTAATTACCACATACAAACCAAGTACAAACGTCAAATTATCACAACCTGCAAAAATCGTAAGAGAAATTCTAATAAGAAATAACTCCCTGGCGATATCGCGACGATAGCTTCGCAAAGGTACCTTGCACGCCCAACATCCGAAGTCTGTTACACAAGATAAAAATTCAGCAAGTGGACATCTCAAACACTAATCA